>VXBX01000226.1:408967-430622 GCA_013400415.1 Scytalopus superciliaris | reverse complement strand
GCCCGTCAGGGCCAGGCGGCCGCCCGGCGGGAAGATGGCTGCGCTGCGGTGGGTGATGGCGGCGGCGGCCGCGGCCGCGGCGGGGCTGGCGCTGGACAACGGGCTGGCACGGACACCGCCCATGGGCTGGCTGCACTGGGAGCGCTTCCTCTGCGCCACCGACNTCCCCCGCTCTGTGTCCGCGCCGTGCCCAGCGAGCAGCTGTTCGTGGAGATGGCGGACAGGATGGCGGCCGAGGGCTGGAGGGACGCCGGCTACGAGTTCCTCTGCATCGACGACTGCTGGATGGCCCCGACGCGCGATGAGCGCGGCCGGCTGCGGGCGGACCCGAAGCGCTTCCCCAGCGGCATCCGCAAGCTGGCTGACTACGTGAGTGCCGCCCGCGGCCCTGCGGGAGCCGGGGAGGGATGGGATGGCCCGGTGGGAACGGCTGCATCGCCCCCGAGCTCAAGCCCCGCCGGCCACAGAGGGGGTTTCCTCCCCTGCCCCCTCCCCACCCCCGGGTCTCTTCCTGTCTGCAAGCGCAGGTCCACTCCAAGGGCCTGAAGCTGGGGATCTACAGCGATGTCGGCAACAAGACGTGTGCTGGGTTCCCTGGCAGCTACGACCACTACGAGCTGGATGCCCAGACGTTTGCCTCCTGGGGCGTGGACCTGCTCAAGTTTGATGGCTGTAACTCCGGCTCGCTGGAGCTGCTGGCAGAAGGTAGGCATGGGATTGAGCAGCCATTCCCAGGGGTGGGAATGCTCTGCAGACAGCAGCAATCCCAGGCCCAGCGTGGGGCTCAGGGAGCTGCTTTTCCCTGAGCGTACTCATTTAAGGGATTTGCTTACACAGGCAAGCCTGAGGCTCTGTTCCCTGCTGGCCCGAGTGTTTTTAGCTGCTCAGTCTCCTGGAGCTCTCCTTCAAGCACAGCTTGGCAAAAAGAGCTTTCTCACAGCAGAGTCTGGATCATGTGGAGCACAGACACATCAGCTGTGTGCTCTGGGGGATGGCTGTGCAGGCTGTTCCTCAGCTCTTAACACAGCACAGGCTTTGCCTTCCTGCAGTGCTTCTACTGCAGAGCTCAGTGTTTCACACACTTAACCCTTAATCCCTGTAGTGAGGCTGTGTCAGTGTGAATCAGCCTGAAGCAAGAACAAGTTGTGTCAGCCATGAAAAGGGCAGCTATGAGGGCTGTTAACAGATGAAAATGAAGGGAATTACGGCATAATAATCCTACTGAGGTTTTCATTTTAAAGCACACCAGTGTCAGTATCACTTCAGAAGTTACTTGCACGTGGGCTGGCAAGGCTCAGTAGCTCTCTGTGCTCAGGGGGTTTGGCTACAGACTCTTTGGAAGCACAACCAAATCCCAGTGCCACAGGAGCGGATTTGTAGGAAGAACACTGTAATTAGGGAGGCATTTTTCTCTTGCCTGGACTCTGGCTATACTGGCACAGTCAGCACCACGGTGTTTGGCAGCAGGACTCCTGCACGAAGTCCCGTCCCTGCCTGGCAGGGAGAACCTGCCCAAGTGACAATCCCATCGAAGCCAGATGGTGGGGCATATGCCAACTGCCACAGACAGGAGCACAGCTCAGCACCCTGAGTGACAGCTGAGCTGAAAGCTTCTGTTGGATCATATGTGTAACCCAGATACAATCCAGTTGTACTGAAGCAGTTCCAGAGGAGAGAGCAGACTTTTCATTCTCTCTCTGCCAATTAAAAGGGACTTAACAGGGCTGTCTAGGGACAGGGACAGGAAAAACTAGTGCTTTTGCGTTCCTGCCCAGTCCATATGGCACAAGGGCCTCATGGGAGTGCACTCCTGCAACATTACCTAGCAAAGCTGCTCTGCTTGATGCATACTGACTTGTATTTCCTGGGTATCTAGAGAAAAAAAATGCCACACAGTAAAGCTTTCAACCTCTGCCCATGGCTGTATGTACAAGGCAGTCAGCAGTCTTGGAGCAATAAACTTGCCCAAGCAAAGCTGTGAAGCAGCTCACCGGTGCTTGGGAGGCAGGAGACTGGCTGCAGACTGAACTCCCCTGTCCTCCCTGTGGTGTCTCAGCCACCAGAATGTGTTCAGCCTTGATTTTGCAATAGTTGAACCGAAACCTGAACCTGTGGCATTGGCTTAGTTCTGCTGTGTAGCCAAGGAGGTTGTGTAACCTCTGTCTGTCCTCTCCCTTTAGGTTACAGGCGCATGTCTCTGGCCCTGAACAAGACTGGAAGGAGCATTGTGTATGCCTGTGAGTGGCCTTTCTACCTGAGGCCCGTGCAGCAGGTAAGAACTGTTTCTCAGGGCTTATCCTGGGGCTGAAAGTGGGAAGAACAGAAAAACATTAAGACTGCAAAACAGCATCCTGAGAAATTCTGTTCTGACAGAGAACAAGGCTGTAAGATGGAGGAAAAATACTTTTTCCTCTAGAGGCCTGAACTATACCTGAGGTGAGTCATTGCTCTGCTCAAAGCAGATTCAGTAGTATCCTGCAGCATGAAGGCACAGCCCAGCTGGAGCATGCCAAAAAAAAGCACAGCAGCATCCATCTGCTTTGTGTCTCCAAGGAACCAAGCAGCAAACCATTGGCAGTACAGACACACAGCCTCAGTGTTACTCCTCCTGGACACAGACTGCTGCAGACTCAGCATTATATGGGGGCCAGGATTCAGGCTTTGTGACATCCTCCACATTGTTCAGTGACAGATTTCTGCCAGTCAGGGTCTGTGACCCACATGCTGCCCTCCACCCACAGCTGGCTCTCCCTGTGCCACCATGACAGGATGGTGCCATTGCCTCCCACTGGAATGACATGTATTACTCACCAAAGGGTGTAAACCCAAGAAATGGCAGTAATTACTGGGATATTACAGTTTAATTCAATTGGTCCTGTCACACCCTCAGTAAAATTGGGCTGAAAGGAATTTTCTAACAGAACTGGTGGCCTCAACTGTTCTCCCAAGGGAAGCAATAGTGTTGGAACACGGCAGGCTGGAGTCACTGAGTACAGAGCTTCCTAGGCAATCAACATGCACTAGATCATCCAGATAGCTGGTGATGGAAGGTGTTATCCTAGTTCACCCCCAAATTACCCCTGATCTCCCTAGCGTTGTTTACACTCTTATTGTGCTCTGGCTAATCACACTCATTGTTTTGGCAGCCCAATTACACTGAGATCAAACAGTACTGCAATCACTGGAGGAACTTCTATGATGTCTACGATTCTTGGGACAGCATCAAGAGCATCTTGGAATGGACAGCACTCCACCAGGACAGCATTGTGAAGACAGCTGGGCCAGGGGGCTGGAATGATCCTGACATGGCAAGTACAGAAACACCCACCCCTCTCGAAGCATCAGCAAAAAACCCTTCCTTCAGCTGCAGGCTGAGAAGGATGGGAAGGGAGAGAACTGGGGGACAAACACTGAGGGGAAGGGGTCTGATGGGACCCTGTAATCAGGATCTTGATGAGAGGGTTCTGGCTGGAAAGAGGACTGCAGCTACAGACAGTACCAGTTCAAAATACACGTGTGGCATTTGGGGGACAGTCTGCAAAGTGCTGATGTCCCACCAGGGGGAAAACCCCTGGGTGTCAGCATTGCAAGGAGTACCTTAAACACCGACTAGCCACTTAAGGAGCCGCCTTGTCTTCCACTGGTGGCTCATCCTAAATTGCCACACTAGTCATGCCTTGTTTTTCCCTACTAGCTGGTCCTGCTCCTGGCACTCAGCCTATCTAGCCAGCCTCCAAAGAGGGGGCCCACCCTCAGCATCCTGTCATTTCCCAGTGCTTGGGTTGGTGGCCCAGTTTCTGCTCAGCAGGAAGCATTATGGGGCAGTTTTTGTTTTGTCATCACAGCTGGTGATTGGAAACTTCGGGCTGAGCTGGGACCAGTCAGTGACTCAGATGGCCATGTGGGCCATCATGGCAGCTCCCCTCTTCATGTCCAACGACCTGAGGCACATCAGTCCCGAGGCCAAGTGCCTGCTCCAGAACAAGGAGGTGATCGCCATCAATCAGGATCTGCTGGGCAGGCAGGGATACCAGATCTTCAAGGTACAGTGGGACCAGGCTTGGGGTGCAGTGTGGGGCAGAAAGGGGACACAGGGAATAGAAGTGCTCAGGGTTTGAGAACAGGAGCCCAGTGAACCTGTTTGTTGCTGGAGCCTGCTGGAACAGGCAGGCATGAAGACCATCACTGCAGCCTCCACTGACCTAAGCCCTGCGTTTGTTTTCTCCTCAACAGGACAAGACCTTTCAGCTGTGGGAGCGGCCCCTGTCTGGCCGAGCCTATGCTGTGGCAGTGCTGAACCAGCAGGAGATTGGGGGACCCCAGAACTTCACCTTCTCCCTCACCTTCCTCGGCAATGGGCTGGCCTGCAACCCAGCATGCTCTGTGAGGCAGGTCCTGCCAGCCAGCAGGGACTGGGGTGTTTACAGCTGGATCTCCTCCCTGAGCGTGGAGGTGAACCCCACAGGCACTGTGCTGCTCAAAGTCATACCAGTATAGCAGGCACAGAGACAATCTCTTCCTAAGCCTTACACTGTCTGAACTCCTTGTGGCAGGAAGCCCACCTCCTTCCTCCAAGCAGGTGCCTTTGTTCTCTCCTCAGAAATTCACTACTTGAACTAACGTGACCAATACCCATCACTCCATCGCCAAGAGGGAACAGAGAAAGGGGCACTGCTCTGCTGTTTACCCTTCTCTGGCATCTCACCCAACTCCTTCTCCAAGGGGCTGGAATGGCTCCAGCAGGGCAGCAGTTTGTGCCCACTGACTACCAAGCAAGGAATGGCAAAGGATACACATGCAGCATCTTACAGCTCCCCTTGAGCACTGCAGGGACAACAGGGAAACACACCCCAGCCACCTTGCTCTCTTTTCCACACCAGGGTAAACACTCCAAGAAAAGCTGCTCCTACTCCCCTAAAGAAACAGAACACTTCAGACCATGGACATCTACCTTCTGACAACTCAGGGACTGGCCTAAATCATTGCACTTGTTAGCAGCTTTCTGGACAGCTGCTTGCTTAGTATAAATAGGATTAAGTAGCAATGCCTTAGGACTCAGCTTTTGAGGGTTTCTCCTCACTCCAGGAATTTTTTCTCACCAGTGGCTGTTACTTCCCTCTCCAGCCTTTATGTGGCCACTGAAGTTCCCTTACTCAGTGAGCTGCCTTCCAGAAATACCTGTGTGCTTGTTTCCCACTGCTGGCAGCAGCCCTTGAATGACACAGGTCCTTCTGAGACAGGAGATGGACCATCACTTATGCAACCATCATATATACAAGTATGTTCTCTTCTGACAACTATACAACCAGGATGACTTGACTCTTCTGTGATTAAGCACTTTGATTAAAAGTCCCTTTAAAAGGCTAAGCTTTTTCTTACTTGTACTGGGGGACAGCATGGTATCTGAATTAAATCAGATTTTAGAAAACAGGCCAGTTTGTTCCAGTCACTGAAGTTTTTATGGAAGTGTTACTAGGAACAGCACTCGGTGAAGCTGGCACGATGCAGCCACACAGTCCATCCCACTTGCCAAAGCCACTGCTGCCTACAGAAGTTAATGCCCATCACATCAGTCAGTACTGAATAAGCTGAGTAACTGTCTCAGTCACTACGAAGGTCTGAAGAGGCATTTCTCTAACATCCAGCTCTTTATGACAAGGTTGTTCTTAGGGAAGAGAGCTCAGCCTTGCATTTCCAGCACCTGCTGACAGCAGACTTCCTACTCACTGGGAGCTGCTGCTTCATAGGGATTATCCTGTACAAGGGGAGGCTGTCCTGCAACCTGCCATGCTCCTTGTTGATGCCCATTTGAAACTTCAGTGCTGTGCTTTGCCTTTTTGCTTCAAGGAAAATGCTAAGAGGAGCCAAGAGCACCTCTGCTTATTTTCTATCAGTCATTGCTTTATGTACCAACAATTCAAATTCACCACAGCACTCCTGAGGTGAAACCACTGTAGTAGAGATGTGAACTACTTTGATCAAACAAACAGCAGGAGTTGAGAGCAGGCCCTTTTCACCTTCTACCATGAGAGCTCATAAACAAGCCTGGGGGAAAGCAGCAGCTGCACAGTGTTCACACAAGAGAAGTCACTGGTGCAAATACCCACTTAGAGCCATTCCAAAACACCTCTTGCAAGGTAACACAGTAAGGAGATCCCAGCCATTATCAGGGATTTTTCAAAAGCCTGCAGGTTTTAAAACAGTTCTGCAAGGAAAACCTCCCTGTTAGGCTGATGTAGTCACAACTCCCACCCCACCAACACGAGAAAACACATAAGCAATGGCTCACTCTAAATACTTTAATGTGGTCCGTGATGATGAGTAGGATGATGCTCAGAACTGGATCACCTGGCCCTGTAAGAAGCAAAAGACAGAGTGAGTTTATTCACCACTGAGTACTGCCACCCTTTCTCAGCCACTCAGGGCACACAAACCCACCTTTCTCTTCTTGTCTCCTCCCAGCTCGAAGTGCTTGCACCTCTTAATTGCCAGCATCCTCTTGGACCTGCAGTTGGGCTCCACACACTCCAGCCTCAGCACGATCTTCTTGGTGGTCTTGGCCTGGGAGGAGGAGCAGAGTATCAATGAACTAAATGTCCCCAGGCTGCTCTCAGGATAAGCTTGCTAAATGCACCCCTGAAAGTTCAGCAGTTTGTTGTCTTAAGGTGTAAAGAGAGAAACCAACACAGACCACCTCCACTGAAAACAAGAAGGCACCTTGAGGTTCAGCAAAGGAATACAGTGGATCTGTGTCCTTACAATAAAATATACTGGCAAAAGTGTTCAGTAGGGCAAGGCTGGTCCCTGCAGGGATCAGCCACGTTGGAAAATGTTTGTGCCAGGGAACACAGCAAGGAACAGGCATTTGTACAGTGTGGGAGAACAGAGTGGCAGTGCTCAGGAGCAGCCCAGCAGAAAACTGGGCAGAAGAAACACCCAGAAGCAAAACGACTGACAGACTTTCTCTGGAAGGAGCAGTGACACAATGGGCTCAGTGCAGACCTGCAGCTCCTGGAAGCTGGATGAAACCCAAAAGACTGAAGTGGGAAGAATCCAAAGACGTGAGGGTGCTGTAGCAGCTGGACAAGGCTGTAACCACCAGCTAAAAACCTCAGCCAATCATCCATACAATGCTGACTGGGAAAAAACAGAAGTGGGGATGGCAGTGTACAGGTGCAGAGTGCCAACAATGCAGCAGCACTTTCTGCGAGGTCTCCCCCCTTCCTGGCACACAGTCAGCTTGAAAACCTGCTGCCTCATTTTTTCCTTCCTGCTGGAAGAGTTCCTGTCCATCTCCAGCAGGACACCAGGGCTTTCCAGCAACCAGCCAAGCATTTCCATGAGCATAACTAAACAGTTCACACAAAATAACAAATCAAGCCGTTGGGTTTTGCTTCCCTGCTGCAAATACCCACAGGTTTTGCCCTGCCCCAGCTCCCTTTCTCTTTGCCATACCCCCTCCCTTGGACAAGCAATGAAGAAAACACTCCTTCCACTCCCAGCAAGTCCCCACTCCCCTGCAGTTATCAAGGCTCCCTGCAGACTCTGCTCTGCCAGCACAGCCTGAGACACCCTGCAAATGAGGGAGCATCTCCATGAGACAGGACAGCAAGGAGATGAGCCATGTACCTGAAGGGAGCCTACAAGATGGAGAGGGGCTATTTACAAGGCCATGGAGTGCCAGGACAATGGGGAGTGGCTTCACATGGACAGAGAGTATGTTTAGACTGGATTTTAGGAATAAATTCTTGGCTGTGAGGTTGGGCAGGCCCTGGCACAGGTTGCTCAGGGAAGCTGGGGCTGTCCCATGCCTGGAAGTGTCCAAGGTCAGGCTGTGTGGGGTTTGGAACAAGATGGGCTTTAAGGTCCCTTCCAACCCAAACCACTCCACGGGTCTGTGCTGTGGAAGGGGAGCTTGCACTGCCAGCACAGAGCTGCCCTCACACAGCCAGAGCAGAGCACCACAAATCCTCCTCCAGCCAGGCACCCGGGCCGCCAGGGAAGTTTCCCATCCCTGTCCCAGGAGCAGCACTCACTCACTCACCCACCTTTTTACGGAAGATGGGCTTTGTCTGGCCCCCATACCCACTCTGCTTCCGATCGTAGCGCCTCTTCCCTGCGGGAGGAAACGCCTCTGGTCAGCCAACAGCTCAGGAGGTGCTGCAAGCACAGCTCGTGCTTCCTAAATCCCAACAGATCCAGCATCCAGCCCGCCCCTGCACAGCCCCCACAGTGCTCAGCCCACAACCACCACTCTTATAATGCCCCCAGAAGTGGAACCCTTCCCTTGCTGTGCAAAGCCAACAGACACAACAGGTCGAGTGGCTTGATTTACTCAGAGCCCTGCTGGCTGGTAAATCCTCAGAGCCAGCACACAAAGGGGCAAAAACCAGAGCGTATTTACACGTTCTGTTCAGCTGATATTTGCATAATTAACACACATGGCTACTGGCTGAGCCGCCGCTGGTTTTACTTTGTCTCGCCTCGGACTGAAGGCCCATCACGCTTTAAACTCCCCTCCCTCGGGGGGCGGGCCGCTGTAAGCTGCTAAATTCATCCACGTACGAATTAGTTAACATCCCTATACCTCAACCCTCCGAAACTGGTTTGGATATGCCAATAGTCTTTTTGCCTCTTACTGTTTTAGCTCCACAACCTTTAGGTCAAGCTGTTCTTCCCCACGGACCCCCCCGGCTCCCCCCGGGGCCCAGCCCGTCCCTACCCTGGGCGTACAGCGAGTCCTTCCCCTTCTTGTACTGCGTGACCTTGTGCGGCTGGTGCTTCCCGCACTTCTTGCAGTAGGTCCGGCGTGTCTTCGGCACGTTCACCTGGAGGGGCGGCCACAGCTCGGTCAGGGCCGCGGCACTCACGGCCCGGCCCGGGGCCCGCCCGGCCCTGCCTCACCCCATCCCACCCCCCGGGGTCCCCCGCGCCGCCATCCCGGGCCTGCCCGCCCGATGGAGCCCCGATGGAGCCCGGCCCGGGGGCGGATGGCGGCGGATGGAGCCCGACCCGGCCCCCGCACTCACCATGTTGGCGGCGGCGGCCCGGAGAGAAGGCCCGAGGGGAGGCGGAAGCGGAGGGGAGCGGGCGGGAGGAGCATCGAGAGGAGGGCGCGGGGCGTGTGCGCCCCCTGGCGGTGGGAGGAGAGCGGGGCCTGGGGGGGACTGGGGGGTGTCTGTGGGGCGCTCTGGGGTCTCTCAGGTGACATCCAGCTGTTAGGAAGATAAATTACGTGTTGGCATAACCTCGTTAAGGTTTAGGGCTTGACACTCTTCAGTGATTTCATACCCAGGGGAGGTTAACAAAGCTTGGGGCGAAGGGGGTACCACTGACACTGGGCACAGAGAATGCAGAATTTATGAGCCACAAGGGCGTTTGGCACGACCCCCGAGATAAGGAAGAAACTAATAAAGGCAACTCAGGAGCTGTGTTGGAATCAGCCCTGATGGGTAATTCCAGCATGGGGAGGTCACGACCATCAACTCATGGAGCCCCGGCCCAAAAGAAGAGGAAGACTGACCATGTGGACTAATTAACACATGACTTAATCATAGATAGAATATTAATTAATAAGAGAACGATGTAACTCGTAGTCAACAAACACTAACACCTTTGTTTGCTAAAACATACAAACAGGAAAGCTTTGCGAGTCGCTGCGCCGGCTTTGTGGATTTACCCCCCTTTCTGCACAGAACTGCAGATAAACCAAATACCCCGGCCCTGTGTGGGGTGAAAGGACCGGTGTGGGGCAGCCAAACGACAACCACAGCCCGGGCGGGCGCTGGCCATGGCTGGTGGCCCGGTGGCCCCACGGCGATGGCCGGGCTTGCCTGCAGGAGGAAACACAGATGCTGCCTTTGAGTCAGAAAGCAGAAAAAGGGGAACCGAAAGGGTGGGGTTGGCCGGCCCCGTCCTTCCTCCCTGCGCGGCCGTCCCTCGGCGCTCCCGCCGGCACAGCCGCCCCGAGCCGGACCCGCCGCGGTGGGCGCGGGGCAGCGGCGGCACCGGAGCCCGGCTGGCCGGAGCGGCGGGAGGGCTGGTGAGTGTGGCCAGGGCACGGTGGGGACACCGGGGTGACGGTGCCCTGGGAGATGGCAGGGCCCTGCCGGTGTGGCCGCGGGAGAGCCGTGGCAGCTGGAGGCTCCATGTGGCCATCCCGGTGGCCTCGCACCTCTGCTGGCGGGTGGGAGAGCCGTGCCAGGCACAGCCACGTGGTGCCCAGCTGGGAAGGCTCAGCCTCGTCCCCATGGCCTGACTGGTTCCAAGCAGGCGGTATCCGAGCCCGGGCGTGGGGCCGTGGGGTGCAGGGGAAAGGGGGTGTGGTGCTCTGGGGGAGCCCTGGAGCAGGGGGTCCCGGTGCCACAGGGGTGTCAGAGACCCCAGGGGTGCTCCAGAGCAGCGGGTTGGGGCGCTGACAGTGTCTTTGGCCATTCCTTGCTTGTGCTTTTTGCAGCGGGAGCTGCTGGGTCTGCTCACCATGCGGGAGGTTTCCTCCTCTGTCCCTCCCACCCGTCAGTTTTGACACCCTCTGGGCTCAACCTGAAACATGGGGGCTGTGAAGTTTGTCCTTCCCGGACACCCTGTCACCCTTCCCTCTTGTCCCGACCATGCCAGCCCCCCCGCCAACCCCTCATCCACCAGTGGTTCATCTCCTTGGCAGGAATTGGGCAGAGGGCAGAGCCTGCCGGTGGCGGGGTGACCCCAGGACTGTGGTGGGACATGGCATCCAGGGCCAGCAGTGTGTGCCAGACTGGGGGTGGTCTCACAGCATGCTTGGCCAAGGTGTGAGCGTGGCAGGAAGTCACATTAGCTGTCGGGGAGGGGGGGAAAGGCACAGGACGTGTTTCCACCCACCCACTCACCACCTCTGCTGTCACAGCACGGCGGTGATGGCTGCGGGGGTGAGTCCCACGGGGCACCCACCACCCCAAAGCACAGGCAGGGACAGAGGGGGTCTGGTGGCTGTGCTGGGGACAGGGCAACTGTGCTGTGATGGGGCAGAACAGCCCTCTGAGATACTGTCCTTTCCTCTCTGGTGGTACCATCCCAGAGGACAGTGTCCCACCTGCCTGGCACTGCTGGTGGTGATCCAGCTGCTGCAACTCCAGGTATAAATCTGGGGACCTGGCACTGCAGTTGGGATGGGCCAGAGCCCAGGACCACTCTGCTCAGCTCCTGTGTCATGCTGGGAAGGGCAATGAGAGCCTCCTGCCCTTGGGGACAGGACCAGCAGCCACATTTTATAGGGAAACAAAGGCACTGGGCTACAGGGGGATGCTGGGGTCACTCTGGGCTCACCCACCACCCTGTCAGCAGCCTGGGGCTCATTTGCCACCCCACCCACCTGCCCTGTCCCCAGCAGAGACTCCAGATCCCTCCTCCTTAAGGCCTGGATCAGCTTTAAAATGCAATGCTGCTGGGTTTTTTTCTAAAAGACTCTGATGACTAATTTTTTTCAAATTTTTTTAAAAAAGGTAGTTGGATTTTTTTTGACGACTCAAACAAGCTGGAGAGGCCTGATCCATAAGGGCCAGAGGGAAGGGAGGAGGGAATCCTGGGATGGGGGGAGCCCTGTTTGTCCCCAGCCTCTCTGAGGACAGTGGGGCAGGGTCAGTATTGCAGCAGCGGTGTCTGGGCATTGCCAGGAGATGGGGGGCATGCCCAGGAGAGAGGCACAAGGGGTGGGACAGGATTCTGGTGTCTCTGGTCCCAACCTAATCCATGCTGTGAGTGCGCCAATGTTTCCTGCATGGGATGAGTGGGTGGGCTACAGTGGGTGGGGAGTGGAGGGGCTGAAGCCCTGACTCTGGCGCACCTCTGAGCCTCCCCCAGACGAGACAGGCTGCGGGGACCAGAGTAGAAAAACAACTTCTCCCAGTTTGCCCTCCAAAGCTGTGTTTGCAGGAGGAAAAAAGGGAACAAGGTGTAGGTGAAGGGGAAGCAGGATGTGTAGGTGGTCAGGGCAGGAGACATGGAGCAGGGCTCCACGTAGTTCACTCAGTAGCCAGTAGCTCTCCATTTGGTCCAGACTGGAGTCAGGTGTTGGTTACAGCCCACAGCTCCAGCCACAGGGCTCTGGGGGGAGGGTGCTGGAACCCTCTGGATTTCACAGCTCCTGGGTATAGTGTGGAGGGTCAGAGTGAGATGGACAGGCTGCTCTAAGACATGGGTTGGGATGATTTCCAGCCCTTGAAGGCAGGGCAGCAGTGGGATGCAGGGCTCTCATCTGAGCCCTTTCCTGCCCTAACCTTCCCTGGAAAGGCTCAGCACAGCTTCACTGAGGAGAGCTGGGGGAGGAATTAACCCCTCTGGCCAGAGGCAGCTCTTGAAGCCTGGCCTCCAATTTCTGCCCACAGGGAAGGAAAGGGGGTTGAGTGTTGTCCCTGCACTCCTGCAGGGTCCATGGACACAGAGGGAAAGGACGACTTTAGGGCTACCCCATGCTCTTGACAGCACAGCACTGTGACTATTCAGGGCCAGCACCTACCCACAACTTTTCAGGGACTGGCCTCCCGTGACCACCCCTTGTGCACTGCCAAGTCAGCACGGCCCCAGCACAGAGTGCCTGCGGTGGGGCAGGAGGAAATGGCCCACACGAGTGCACATGCACAGTGTTGGAGGGGAGGAGGCGCCTGTGGGGTGTCACTGCTCGGGCTCTGCACTCCTCCCCGGGGATACGCTGCTCACAGCTTCTCCCTATCCCTCTCTTTCCAGCTGTCTGTCCCTCTGCACATCCCGGGGGCATCTCCAGCATCCAGCAGGAGCAGAAGTCATCTTGGGTGGTGGCTCGGTCTGCAGCCTGGTGTGGGAGAGGGGCCAGGAGAGGTCACATCGCAAGCAACCCACACTGACCTGCCCACACACCTCTGCGGCTGGTTCCCCCCACCGTGGGGGTCCCAGCATCCCCTGCCTGCCCTTTGGGCAGGGAGGAGAGTGCACCTGAGTGAGGCTTTAGGCTGAGTTGTCTTGCCCACAGCAAGCCAGTAAGCACAGTGTGGAGGAGCCCGGGGGGGTGACATGGCCAGTGTCCTCCTGGAGAGCATCTTCCTGAAGCGCTCGCAGCAGAAAAAGAAAACTTCTCCCCTCAACTTCAAGAAGCGCCTGTTCCTGCTGACAGAGAGCAAGCTGTCCTACTACGAGTATGACTTTGAGCGGGGGGTGAGTCTGCAGCCACAGGGGCTGTGCCATGGGGGTCTCCAGCTATCCCTCTCCAGCACCCAGCACAAAGGTCTCCCCTTGAGCCTCTACTGGTCTCCCCCTTGGTGACCTTTCAAACCAAGCCCGTCTCTTGCAGCGCCGGGGCAGTAAGAAGGGCTCCGTGGACATTGAGAAGATCACCTGCGTGGAGATGGTGGCACCTGAAAACAACCCTCCCCCTGAGCGGCAGGTTCTGGTGAGGAGGGTTCCTGCATCTGTCCCCCTGTCCCCTCGCTGGGAGAATAGGGAGAGTTACCCTTCCCTGGGGTGGTGGCAGTGGGGAACAGTTGTGCTTGGCATGGGGGGCTCTGCCCATACCATTCCAGGGGTCCAGATTGATGCAGAGCAGGGGGACACCAAAGGCTGTGGGTCCCAGGGGAGATGCCAGCAGCCAAGCACAGGATGCCGGTGTCCATCTCTGCCTCTCTCTTCCAGAGGAAAGGAGAGGACTACAACAACATGGAGCAGATCTCAATCATCGAACGGTTCCCCTACCCCTTCCAGGTGAGTCCTCACTGTGCCCCTTTTGCTGGGCCATGCAGGGTGTTGGGGGGAGGACCCCAGAGGGACCTGGGGTCAAACATGGCATCACTTCCCCAGTGCCAGGTGTCACTCAGCTGTTTGGGGACACCCTGCTGCTGTCCACGCTGCATGGGGCAGCCAGGTGAGCCTCTCTGAGCCCGAGGCAGCTCTGTTTAAGCGGGCTGCTTAGATGGACACCTGCTTCTGAGCTCTGTCCTGCTCCTGGCTGATGGTGGAGGGATGCTGCCTGCCAGCTGCCCGCTCAGCCCCCAGCCCAGCTGCCTGGCACCCAGTGCAGCCCCCGGTGCACTGAAAATCAGAGAAGGAAGTGGAAAGTCTCGGGGGAGGGGGCTTATTTATAACCTCTTTGTCACGGTCCCCTGAGCACCGTGCGGGGCTGGCAGACACCAGCACGGGCTTGCTCTGCACTGATTGCTCAGGGTGATCATCAGCCTCAGCTCCCCCTGTGAGCCCCCTGGCCGGGGCACTGAGGTGTGTGTGGTCCTGCAGGTGGTGTATGACGAAGGGCCCCTCTACATCTTTGCCCCGACGGAGGAGCTGCGGAAGCGCTGGATCCATCAGCTGAAGAGCGGTGAGTCTGGGGGCTCTGCAGCTCCCTTGGAAAGCAAACACAGGCTGTGTGTGTGCCCAACCCAGAGCACCAGGCTTCCAGGGGCTTGCTGGTTCATGGATATGTATTCCCATGGTCTGTGGAAGAGGGAGCTACTCCTCTCCGGGAAGGTGGACACTCACCTCTGTCACCCCCTGACTTGTGCAGCACCAGAGCTACTCCATTTGAGGCTTCTTGTCCTCTCACTGACCTGCTTCAAAGTAGCTCAAGCAGGCTCAGAAGTTATTGAGGTAAAGAGGTCACACAGATGTGGCCACAAAGCTGTACTGCCTTGCAAAGTGAGGGTTGAGGGCCCATGCTTTAGAAAACATGGACAACATGCCAGGAGCCAGGGAGCATCTTTCCCAACCCACCCTGAGCCTTGCTCGGAGGTGCTGAGCTAATGCTCAGCGGTGTTGCTGCTACCTTGCCAAGCTGAGAGTGTGTTAAAGCAGCACTGCCAAGGGGCTTGGGTCAGCCAAAATCTGCTGGAGCTGCCTGTATGTGTGTCTTGGTATATGTGTGTGTGTGTGTGTGTATATCCTTTTGTGGCTTTGTGCTGGTGGGGTGAGATTAGCTGCCTGAACTGACACAGGGAAGTTGGCTCCAGTGAGGCGGAAGAAGAGCAGGCTGATAACGGGGAAGTCACTTATCTCACAAGAGCCCTGCTGCTCTGCCCCGACAGGCAGCCAGCCCTCTCCCCACTTCCCTGCTGTGGGAGGAGGGCGGTTGGGGCAGCTGAAGTCAGTGTAAAATCCACAGGGAAAAGGGCAAAGAAAATGCTGGCCTTTTGCTGCTGGGATGTCCTCACCCAGAAAAGGGGCTCTCTGCACCCCATGGAGACACTGTGGGCCAGCCCTGTGCTGTGGCAGTGTTTAGACACATCCAGTTGTCCCTCTAGACCAGGGAAAAGTATGAGGAATCTGTTTGGTCTCTGCCTGGCAAGGGAGAGGTCTCCTCCTGGCACGGGAAGTCTCCAAGCAGGCAGGGGATGGCAGCAGTGCCCACCTCTGCCCATGGGGCAATCCAGGCACAGCACTAGTCTTCCTCACCACTTCTGAACAAAAAAATAAGGCTCAAAAGAGCTGTGAACCAAGGGCCTCATCAGCCTGGAGGGTGAGAGCCAGTCACAGCAGGACTTCCTTTGCAGAGCTGCTCAAGAGCTTTGATCAAATCTGAGAGGCAAGCCTTGCCCTTCCTGAGCTGGGGGCTTTGTGGCACAGGGGATTGCACAGCCACAGCTCTGACATCAGGGTAACAAACTGAGGGAAACCTGAACAGCAGGGCCACAGAGGATTGTGTCAGGAGCACAGCTCAGTGTGGAATGATTTAATAGGGAGCAGAGAGCTCTCTGCAGAAGGCTGGGGACACAGCCCTGGGTCACACACATCTTCCTTCCTCTGCCACAGTGATTCGGTACAACAGCGACCTGGTTCAGAAGTATCACCCCTGCTTTTGGATTGATGGCCAGTACCTGTGCTGCTCCCAGACCGCCAAGAATGCCATGGGCTGCGAGATTCTGGAGAGCAGGAATGGCAGTAAGACACTGGGCACCTTCCCACTGCCTCATCCCCCCACCTCAGGGGCCACCACAGCACAGTGCTGGGGATCTCCCCTCACCTTAGTCCTTCCTCTGTTCCAAAGGCTTAAAAGCTGGGCGGTCACATCGCAAGACAAAGAAGCCTCTTCCCCCAACTCCTGAGGAGGACCAGGTAAGGGCCAGTGTCAGCATGTGGGTTGGCTCCAGGGTGTTTGAGAAAAGGTCTCCCTGAGAAAAGCCAACATATTCAATGACTGCTCAGAGATGTACAGGCCAGGACTCTGCTCTGGGGAGGGTTGTCAAGGTTGTGTCCTAAGGGAGAAGGAGCTTGAAGCAGGGGATGGATCTCAGAGGCTTGTAGGAAAGTCAGATTATCTCAACCCTGAGGTTTCCAGGTGGAGCTGGGAGGATAAAGCCCTGATTTAGGCTGGAGGAGTCATGGGTTAAGGCAAAACGTAGGCAGAAAACACTTACCTTTTGTGAAGACATGAGGAAATGTTGCAATAAAAAGTGCTGAAGGAGTATATGGGTCTCCTGGTGGAGACACACGTGGGAACTGAGACAAACACTGCACTGACCTGGCCGGGGAAGGGTCTCTCCCGGTGTGTCTGCCAGCCTCACCATGCCCCACACTCTCCCTCTCTGTGGGAAGATGGTGATGAAGCCTCTGCCTCGCGAGCCGGCCCCCAGCACAGCAGGAGAGATGAAGAAGGTGGTGGCCCTCTACAACTACCAGCCGATGAACGCGCAGGACCTGCAGCTGCAGAAGGGAGAGGAGTACTTCATCCTGGAGGAGAGCCACCAGCCCTGGTGGAAAGCCCTTGACAAGAATGGGTAAGAGCTCCCATTGCCCATGGCACTCGCTCGGCAGTCCTGGTGCCAGGGCACTGGTGGGCAAACACAGCAAAGACATGAGCCCAGATGGGTTTGCACCAAGGTTTTTGAGCCCGTTCCTGGGACAGGAATATCCCTTTCCCGTGGCCTCCTCCATCCCTGTGTAACCAGCCCCTTTTCTCCTGCAGGAGGGAAGGATACATCCCCAGCAACTACGTCACTGAAACCAGCAATTCCCTGGAGATCTTTGAGTAAGAGAAGGCACAGGGACCTGGCCAGTTGCATTTGGAGCCTTTTTCTATTCAGTTTTCCATTCAGTTCTGTTAACCCAGCCTGGCTGGGTTGCTCTCCCTCTTGTACACCCTTTGGGAGTCTCCAGCCCCATGGCAGCCCCATGATGCTCTCTGCATCACCTGTCCTGGCTGGGACAGGGTCAGACCAGGCTGGGAACAGTGCGGATTTCCCTGATGGATGTCTCCTTGTTCCAGGTGGTACTCAAAGAATATCACTCGGAGCCAAGCAGAGCAGCTGCTGAAACAGGAGGTGAGTGTTGCCTCCCGAGGCTGAATCTGTTCTACATACCAGCCCTCCACGGGCTGTTCTCACATTGTATCCAGCATAGGACCAACCCTGGCTTGTGCTGGGAGGGGAGTGTTGCCCCGATAGCCACAAGAACTGTCTCTATCCCAACGTGACCTCCTCCAGGCAGCCACTTCAGGAGGGTGGCCCCAGAGGCAGGGACTGGAAGTAGGATTCCTGACTCATTGTGCCTTCTCCAGCCATGCCGTGATCTTCACTCACTTCAAGTCTTGCTTGTTATAGTCACACCTCCCAACAACCACCCAGTGCCCTCTCCCCCTTCTGTTTTAGGGTAAGGAAGGGGGCTTCATAGTCCGAGACTCCACCAGCAAGACAGGGAAATACACTGTCTCCGTCTATGCCAAGTCCTCTGCGTAAGTGGATCTAACAACAGCTTGCTCCTGCCTCAGAGGGTCCCCCCCAGGCACCCCTGACCCTCTGCCTGTCCTCCCCATGGCACTGACCCCATGCCCTCCCTCTCCAGAGACCCCCAAGGGACGATCCGCCACTACGTCGTATGCTGCACCCCCCAGAACCAGTATTACCTGGCAGAAAAGCACCTGTTCAACAGCATCCCAGAGCTTATCACGTACCACCAGCACAACTCTGCAGGTCAGTGTCTGGGAGGCAGCAGTGGCACCCTGCTGAAAGCAGGCTTGTGTTCCCTGCTGGAGTGTGGCAGGTAAGCCTAGTGTGGCAATCCACATTTTTGTCTTTCAGGGCTCATATCCAGACTGAAGTATCCCGTGTCTCAGCACCAGAAAAGTGCTCCTTCCACAGCTGGCCTTGGCTATGGTAAGCCAGCCTGCGCTACCTCACAGTTCCCTGGTTGCAGGGTCTGTCTGTACTGGCAGCAACTCTCCTGGGCTGGGATCCTGGCTGTCCCATGGCAGCAGGGCTCACAGCCTTCCCAGGAATCACTTCCCTACACTCCCTTGTGCTCTGGTGACAATACTGACCAAGAGAGCCCACAATCTACCTTGCTCCCCATCCCCTGGAGGAACAGGTGTCAGATTTTGGGGTTTTTTTTTGTGGATGTGGCTTTTCAGGCTTTTCTTAGGTCTGTGAGAACAGATGACTGGGAGCACCATACAGGGGGGTCACCTGCACCCATGTTATGCTCACACTCTCTGTCCCAGGGTCATGGGAGATCGACCCCAAGGACCTGACCTTCCTGAAGGAACTCGGGACGGGGCAGTTTGGCGTGGTGAAGTACGGGAAATGGAGAGGCCAGTATGATGTTGCCATCAAGATGATCAGGGAGGGCTCCATGTCAGAGGATGAGTTCATAGACGAAGCCAAAGTCATGATGTAAGTGGTGAGCACAGTGCAGGTCAGTGCTGGGTACAGCTTGCCAGAGTGGCTGCACCCCTGGGTGGTGGGGAGGGACAGTCTTGGGCAGTCCCACACTCTGCAAAATGTACCTGAGAACCCACTGACTTTGGGCTGATTCCTTGGTGAGTTTTTCCACTGTCAGCTGGGCCTGGAGCATCTTCCCTTCCCAAACTCTCAGTATGCACAGGTGCTTCCTTTGCTGCTTGACTTTCTAGATGCTCAGAATTGCCCTTGTCCCCCCCACAGGAACCTCTCTCATGAGAAGCTGGTGCAGCTCTATGGGGTCTGCACTAAGCAGCGTCCCATCTTCATCATCACTGAGTACATGGCCAATGGCTGCCTCCTGAACTTCCTGAGAGAAACCCGGCAGAGGTTCCAGCCTGCCGAGCTGCTGGAGATGTGCAAGGATGTCTGTGAAGCTATGGAGTACCTGGAATCCAAGCAGTTCCTTCACAGAGACCTGGTAGGGCTGTGGCTGAAGGACACATGTCCAGCCCAGCAACAGCCATAGTTAGGATGCTAGACAGGGATAGTTCATCAGTATGAGGAGAGGCAGCTCTGCAGCCTCCTCTGCAGAACATCCCTCTAATCTTCCCTGCCCACCCATGGGCAGAATGCTCTGCACTCCCTTCTCTGCAGGGAGTCAGAGAGTGCAGAAAGTGCAGGACTAGGTAGTTTTCCAGGGGATGGAAAATGCATCCGTGGCTGGGGCAGGGTTTGTGTTCAGCAGCACAGGCAGCATCATTGGCTCAGACATGAAAAGAGACCTCTTGACCCCTGTGAAAAGCTGAGCCTGCAGTTTGTCAGGCTTTGGGCTGGCATTGCCAACTTGACATCCTGCCATACCTGATCTCCTGGTGCTGCTCTGTTCAGTCGAAATCCCACCAGGGAAGTCACCCATCCACAGATAAAGAGGGTGCTTGGAGGCCTCTTTTGTTCTCTTTGCTGAGGGCTTTGTAGCTTGCCCCTATCCAGGTGAACTTACAAGACAAAGTGAGGTGAAGTGTTAAGTGTGTGGGGATGAGATGAAGTTCAGCTGGTACAAGGGGATGGGAGAGGCAATAGCAGGTTGGAGTAACTGCCTCCATCTCTCCATCCACAGGCTGCTCGAAACTGTTTGGTGAATGACCAAGGAATTGTGAAAGTATCAGATTTTGGTCTTTCCAGGTCTGGCAGACATGTCTGTGTCACTTTTCTGTCTCAATCCCCCATCTCCTCCTTCAGTCTATTCTACACCAATCTTTGTTCCCACCATCCTGTCTTTCCGTTTCATCTGCCTGGCTCAACCTTCTGCCTCTCCACTTTCCACTATCCCTTTCATACTTCCCCCTCCCCTTTCCCCCTTCTCTTTGCATCTTCTTTCCCCCACCCCTAATCTCCTGGCCACAGCTTTCTCTCCTCATCACCTTTTGGCTGTGTCTCTGTGCCACCCTATCCCTTCCCCAGTCTTAACTAACACATACTCACTTGCAAAGGGAGATTTTTTGCCTGCTGAGTGCAAACCCTGGTCACTGTGAGAGGTACCCACTCCTTTCAGGCTTGGTGGGTTGTGTGGAGGAGTGAAATGTGAAACCAAGACAGGCACCCTGATCCACTTATCTGCTGTAGGTATGTTCTAGATGACGAGTATACCAGCTCCATGGGGTCAAAGTTTCCCGTGCGGTGGTCGCCTCCTGAAGTGCTTCTGTACAGCAAGTTCAGCAGCAAGTCTGATGTCTGGTCCTTCGGTAAGAGCACGGCATTAATGGCTTGGAGGTCGGGAAGAGCCCTCCAACAACAGTGAAAGCCAGGCTGGGGCACAGGTGCTCCCACGCCACGAGCTCTCCCTGCCGTTCCCTCCAACAGGCGTCCTCATGTGGGAAGTTTACTCCCTGGGGAAGATGCCTTACGAGAGGTTTAACAACAGCGAGACGACAGAGCACGTCATCCAAGGGCTGCGCCTGTACCGGCCGCAGGCGGCCTCGGAGCGGGTCTATGCCATCATGTACAGCTGCTGGCACGAGGTGAGTGCATCTCACCCCCTGAGACCCCCTCCGGGCACCCTGTGGGGTGATAGGGGGCTGGGGGGGGCACGGGCTCCATCTCTGCTGCCCTCTCGCCCAGCAGAAGGCTGAGGAGCGCCCCAGCTTCACCGCGCTGCTGGGCAGCATCCTGGACATCGCTGATGAGGAGTGCTGACCATGGGCACTGCCCGCTGACCCTGCCCAGAGCTGGCACTGCCCGCCCGGACAGACCCACACACCGGGCAGCACCACAGTCACGGACGTGGCATGGGGGGACCAGGGACCTGGGAGACCCCCACGGACACCCATGGAGTTCCATCACTGCCCCGGGGCTCCATCACACCCCTGGAGCTCAATCATCACCCTGGAGCCCCATCACTGCCCCGGACCTCCATCACATCCCTGGAGCTCTGTCACTGCCCTGGAGCACCATCACCACCCTGGAACTTAATCACATCCCCAGAGCTCCATCACTGCCCTGGAACTCCATCACATCCCCGGAGCTCCATCATTGCCCCAGGGCTCCATCACAATCCTGGAACTCCATCACACCCCTGGAGCTCAATCACCACCCTGGACCTCCGTCATACCCCCGGAGTACCATCACCACCCTGGAACTTCATCACACCCCCAGAGCTCCATCATATCCTCAGAGCTCCATTGCATCTCCAGAGCTCCATCACCCCTGGAACTCCATCAGTGACCTGGAGCTCAATCATTGCTCCAGAGCCGCATCACCCCCGGAGCTCCATCACTGCCCTGGAACTCCATTCCCCCCAGAGCTCCATCAACCCTGGAACTCCATCACTGCCCTGGAGCTCGATCATTGCTCCAGAGCTCCATCAGCCCTGGAGCTCATCACCCCTGGAACTCCATCACCACCCTGGAGCTCCATCTCTGCTCCAGAGCTCCGTGACCCCGGAGCTCCATTACCCCCGGAGCCCCACCCCATCCCATCCCATCCCACCCCACCCCATCCCCATCCCGCTCAATAAACTCCTCCACCGCCTCCCGGCTGCGCCCGCTCCGCCC
>VXBX01000226.1:340526-408885 GCA_013400415.1 Scytalopus superciliaris | reverse complement strand
AGGAAGGGCGGGGGGCCCCGCAGAGGTTTGTGCCCCTGGGCAGGGGGCGAGGAGGGTGATGGGGACACGATGGAGCCCCCGAGGGAGGGAGGGAAGGGGAGGCTCTCCGGGAATGGGGAGCGATGGGGGGATGCGCCCCAGGGGGTGAGGATCCCGAGGGGTGAGGATCCCGAGGGGGTGAGGATCCTGGGAGGGTGAGGATCCCGAGGGGGTGAGCATCCCGAGGGGGTGAGGACCCAGAGGGCTTGTGGACCCCGAGGGGATGAGGATCCCGAGGTTTTGAGGATCCCAAGGGGGTGAGGATCCCGACAGGATGAGCATCCCAAGGGGGTGAAGATCCCGGCAGGATGACGATCCCGGGAGAATGAGCATCCCGAGGGGCTGAGGACCCCGCGAGGGTGAGGATCCCGAGGGGATGAGGATCCCAAGAGTGTGAGAATCCCGACAGGATGAGCATCCCAAGGGAGCTCGGAGCTCGGGAGGGTGAGGATCCCAAGGGGGTGAGGACCCCGCCAGGATGAGCATCCCGAGCCGGGGGTGCCGCCCCGTGCCCGAGGGCTGGCGGTGCCCGGAGGCACAGCCCCGGTGCTGGGGGGGCTCGGGGGGTCGGGCTGAGGAGCCAACAGGACCCCGCTGTGTGCAGGAGAAGTGCATGGACAAGCCGGGCCCGAAGCTGGACAGCCGGGCCGAGACGTGCTTCGTGAACTGCGTGGAGCGTTTCATCGACACGAGCCAGTTCATCCTGAACCGGCTGGAGCAGACGCAGAAGTCCAAGTCGGCCTTCTCGGAGAGCCTGTCCGACTGAGCCGGACCCAGCCCCGCCAGGCCGGGCTTAGCCCACGCCCACCCCTGCCCGACGGAGCCAGGATCGGATCGGGGGGTTAGGATTTAATTAAACGCCAGTCTCGGGGAAGCTGCAGCCAGATGAGAGCCTGCAACAGAGACACGGATGCTCCACGCCGGGGTGATGCACCAACCCTGCCTGTGTGGGGCTGAACAGAGGGGTGGGGATGCTCATCCCGTGGGCGTTTCCAGTGCTGATGGGAATCTGAGCCCGTGGTTGCTGCCTTAAACAGTGTTGCACAGAGCAGCCCTCCTGGGCACATCCTGACATCACCCCCCGCCCCCGGGCACCATCGCAGGCCGGGACAGGCACCCTGAGCCAGATCAGCTTGTTGGGAATAGTGATCATCCCAGGCAGTGCCACCGCTGGAAAATTATTTTCAGGCTTCCATAGGTAAATCATTCGTATGCCCAAGTGACCAATTTTCACACTGCAGCACAACTCTGTCGATGCTGACTTGCTCCATTAACTGCTCTCCCTGGGTAAATGTAATAAATATTAACTGGGTCAATTTTTAACATGAGATTCTCCTTTGTTCAGGTAGATCACAGCTGAGAATGGAAAATCTGGGCTTCTTGTTAACTCCCCTTCCTTCTCAGCGATGCTGTTTATTACTAAATTAGTAGGAAGGAGGCATAATTGTCTCCTGGCTAGAAGGTTTTATCTGAATTGTGATTTGTTGCTCAATTATATGGTCCCATGAATCAAACTTGCTTCTGGGAGAGGCTGTGGCCTTTCCTTTTCTTCCCTAAAGGTTTAAGAGCTCCTGCTGTCCTGTAGTTTCTTTAGAGAGACTGAATGCAGGACATAACTAACCAGCTGCTTTATCACCTCGTGCACTTTTACCTTTGGAGGTCACTGGTGGGAGGCCTGTGGGTGTGTCTTCTGGACCTCTGCCCCCAGGGCACAAAGAGGAGCTTCTAACTGGAAAAACAACCAACAGCTGATCCTCTCTCTGGGAAGGCAGCACAGCATTTCAGCAGTGTTTACCTGCAGTGTGGATCTGGGAAGCCTGGAGTGGCACTGACAGTGGCTTGGAGCTCTTACACAGGAGCCCTCCCACTGCAGGAGGGGCTGAACAGCACATGTGAGTGGCTTGTAGCCAGCAGCCTTTCTGGAAACAGATTTGTGTTAAACAGCTATGCTGATAGAAACCCACATCAGTGAGGACACAGCTGTCTAGTTATCTTTCAGAAACTTACCTCAGTAGCTAAGGACTAGGTTCCCAGAGTAAGGGATTCCCTCTCCTGTCCTAACTGGAGTTTCTCTGGAGTTTTTCCTACCCCTGTGATTCTTCAAAGCTTTCAGCTGGCCCAGCTCTCGGTACAAATGTATCACTCACCACTTGGTAACTGAACAGATCGGTTTTTAATAGAATACAGTAGTCAGGTGCTTCATCAACCTGCATGGCAGATGTTGCATGAAGAGGTTGGTCCCTCTGAAGAGCCACATCAGCATGTGGCAGCACCACTGAAGTCTCCCAGTTTGGGCTGTATTCTGTTCTTGGATGTGAATCTGTAAATAAATTCTAGCAGAGTGAGCAAAACAAGTACTTGAAGGAGGAATTTTTAATTACTATTCTGTGTATGTCACCTTTAAAGCCAGACATCCACCTTCTCTCTGCATAACCGTAGCACCATGTTAGATCATTTTGTAACTGTTAATCTTATTTTTTAAAAACACTGTGAGGCCTCCCAGATGTGTGGTCTGCCATGCAGTCAGGATTAGCACTGTGTTAGTGCTGCAGGTCTCTGCACAGCCAAGGTCTGGGTTCTTGGCTGGATCCTGACAGAGGTGAATCCTTCATGTAAAAGAACAGTGAAGAAGCACAGGATCCAAGGAACTGGGTGCTTCCCAGGGCTCCTGTCTGGCCCTGTCAGCCTCCTGTCAGTGGCAGGTGACCCTTGTGGCACCCGAGGCAGGCACAGGGTAACTGCCAGGTCCTGCTAGTGCAGCAGCAGCTGAGGCAGCATGTTCAGCCTTGGCAGTAGGAGCAGAAAGCCAGCAGTTCAGAGGCTTCCTCACACGCTTTCATTTCTCCTCCTCTGCACTCTGAGAGCCTTTGTCCTCTGAGGGCAGCAGAGGCTGGTGCTGGCAGGGCTGATGTTTGTCTGTACTGCTCCACAGGGGATGTAGGTCTGCCCTGCCTGGCTGCAGGAGGAGGGGCAGGAGGTTGGGGGTGAAGGGCATGTCCCTGAAGGCGTGCAGGAGGAAGATGCCAGACACAATGGTGAGGAAGCCACTGATGGAGCCAATGACATTGCCCAGCACCATGTGCTGCCACTCCTTGAAGAGGATGGTCGAGCACATCATGACTGCTGTGGTGAACAGCACGTAGTAAACGGGTGTGACCACAGATGTGTTGAAGATGTCCAAAGCTTTGTTCAGATAGTTGATCTGGATGCTGATGCAGATCACCAGGCACACCAGAAGCACCCAGCCCAGTGGCTCTTTCAGGACTGGCTTTCCAGAAAACAGTTCTTTCAGGGCAATCCCCAAACCCTTGACACAGGATACAGACAGTGAGCCAATGGCAGAGCAGACCAAAACATAAACCAGGACGTTGCTCTGTCCATAGCGGGGTCCAGCCACAAAGATAAGCAGAAGGGAGCTCACCAGGACACACACAGCAAACACAATGAATCCTTGGGGAAAGAATAAAGAGCTCTATCAGAACACTGACAGGTGTAACCGAACAGCAAGTACAGACAGAGGACAGGGAGGTAGCTGCCCCATCTGTCTTTCTGGCCTCCATCTCCAGGGACTGGGGTTGGGAAGCAGAGTCTGTCTGTCTGCCAGCCTGAGCAAAGCTGCAGACAGAGCAGCTCTACAGTGCAATCACAAGTCAGGCTGTCAGGGATACAGCCCATGCTGGGAGGGCAGGGGCACAGCCAGGCTCCAGGGCACTAGCAGATGTGGGAGGCTTGTTGACCAGTTCTGCAGGAGATGGAAGAGGGTGGCAGAAGGCTTGGGAAGCCCTGGCTCAACTCTGGGGACTGTGGTGTGATAAAAAGGAAAGCACCACATCACAGGAGTGCAAGGCCCTGCCAGGGTATTCCCTCTAATGAGCAGCAGCACCTACCTGTTACTCTGCTTTGTTCTTCTCCCTGTGCTTCCTTCCTCCATCTCTTGTGGCTTATTCTGCCATTTTTGCTATTGCCCACATTATATTCTTGCAACTTGATTCATCCTCTAACATACACACCAGGACTACCTGATTTAGGATGTAACTCACTGAATTCATTCATCTTTGCCTGAGTTCCTCCTTCTGTCTTCCCTCAGCCAGACACCACTGCCACCCTTGTGTACAGGAATTCCCTCTCCTATCCTGGCACTGCCACAGGCCATCCCCTCCTGCTGACAGCTGCACCTAATTCCCCTGCTCTTCACTTTTTGCATCTATACCTCAAACACAAAGCCCACTTGGTAATCATCTCCTGTCAGTTCCAAGCCTGAAGTTGACAAGACTCCTTGTATTTTAGTACCTGGGTCTTTCAGCTTCTCTGCCATTGACTCCAGGCTGGAAACCTCTTCTTCCTGTGGAGCATGGATCACCATCACAGTGGAGCCCAGGATACTCAGGACGCAGCCAATCTTCCCATGAACATTCAGCTGCTCATTCAGGAAGGTGGAAGACAGAACTGCACTGAAAGTTAAGTTAAAATAAAACAAATTATGGCAAGAGATGGAGCACCTGAGGGAAGAGAGAGAGGAAAGCAGAGCAACTGCTTTTATCACTCAGGGGTGGTAGGTGAGGGTGTTTCTGAGGCTGCTTACCTAACAAGGACACTGAGAGCACCCAGTGGAGTTACCAGTGTTGCAGGGGCAAAGGCATAGGCAGCAAAATTTAAGGCTTCTCCAACTCCCACTGCAAGAGAAACTGTTGGGTGAGCATTGAAATAGGAGCAATTCACCATAATGCAAGTTTGTGTGTATTCAGAAAAGCCTCAGTTTTCACCTGTGTTTCTCTGAGGTATGTCATGCAACCAGGAAAGAACAGCACCAGCAAGAACAACCAGAAGCCCCACACAGGGGGAAGGGAAGGCTCAGTGTTATGCATAGTGATCCTTAGTCACATGTGCCTATCCAGTGAGCAGCAACCACAGGGAAGTATTGCCACAATAGCCACAAAGCTGAAAGGAGTTTGTATTTCATGTGTTCTCCTGCAACTGCTTTTACAGCTTTTTTAAGAATAAACCAAGTACAGTTGGTTCCTAACATTGAAAAGTGTAATGTGGAGCAGGTGAAATTGCTGTGGCACTAAACAGTGCTGGATGTTCTGTTATCACTACATCCTCTGGGCAGGCCACTTCAGAAGCACTTAACCCAGCCCAGCCAGACCAGCTCCTCAGCAGGGAAACTGGTAATGCAAGGACTTTAGGATATTTTTAGTTACAATTAGATCAACATCATCCTCAGACACTTGGACAAAAATCAAGCAGTTAAACAAGCATGTTCGTAATAAAACATGAAAGTGACTGGAAGCAACCACAGACACAGTCTTAGAAGGCTCTGGGGTGACCTAATTGTGGCCTTACAGTACCTGAAGGGAGCCGACAGGAGAGCTGGGGAGAGACTGTACAAGGGCATGGAGTGACAGGACATAGGGGAATGGCTTCGGACTAAGGGAGAGTAGGTTTACATTAGATATCAGGAAGAAATTCTTCCCTGTGAGGTTGCTGAGGCACGGAAAGAGGTTTCCCAGAAAAGCTGTGGCTGCCCCATCCCTGTAAGTGTCCAAGGCCAGGCTGGACGGGGCTTGGAGCAACCTGGGATAGTGCAAAGTGTCCCTGCCCACCTTTAAGGTCCCTTCCAGCCCCAACCGTGCCATGATTCATTCCGTCACTAAGTGCGAGCGCGGTACTTACTGCAGAGCAGCCCTGCCCACCACAGCCATTCCCGCAGGTACGCGTGCCCTCCGTGCCCTGGGTGCGGGGGGGAGAGAGAGAGAGAACAGGGCTCAGGTGGGGCCGCACAGGTGAGGTTACCTGGGGGGCGCTGCCCCCGGGAGCGGCCGTACCTGCCCGGGCGCGGCCGCGGCGGCACAGCCGGAGCAGCCCCTTCTTCTTGAGCACGAAGCTGCCGCCGATGAAGGCGCTGGAGCCGAGGGCCAGCGCCAGCCCCACGGCGAACCCGGTGCCCATGGCCCCGACGGGGCGGGGACGGGCCGGGAGCGCAGCGGAAGGGGCGGTGACCACGCGCGGCTTCCGCGGGGCTGGGAGCGCGTCCTGTTCGCCGGGGCTGGAGAGGGCAGGATGAGCAAGGGCAAGGATGACGCCCCGCATGAGCTCGAGAGCCAGTTCGTGCTGCGGCTGCCGCCGGTGAGAGCCCGCCCGGCGCCGTCGGGGGCGGCCGGCTCGGGGTGCGGGACTTGCGGGGGCTGCGGGGGCCGGGGGAGCGCCCTGGAGGCGCCGGGGCGTGGGAAGCGCATCCCCATCCTTCCGAACAGGTTTTCCGAGCCCTCCCCTGGAGAGCGGCGCCTGCCAGGCAGAGCGGGGGGCTCCGGAGGCACCCTCGAGGTTAGGGAGGGGGGCTCTGTAAGGGCAGAGCTTGAGCAAGCGCTGGCTGTTCACTTGTTGTGGCTCTAAGTGCCCTTGATGCTGTTTGTTAGGCGCTTAGGGCTGAGACACTCTTTTCGGTGGTGCCCAGCAGCCAGACAAGGAGCAGTGGCCATAAACTAAAGCACAAGAAGTTCCCACCTCAACAGGAGGAAGAATTTCTTTACACCGAGGGTGGCAGAGCACTGGGACAGCTGTCCAGGGAGGTTGTGGAGTCTTCCCCTCTGGTGTCATTCCACACCCACCTGGATGTGTTCCTGTGTCACCTGCTCCAGGTGACCCTGCCTTGGCACGGGGTTGGACTGGATGATCTCCAGAGGTCCCTTCCAACCCCAGCTCTCCTGGGGTTCTGTGAGACTGTGTCCTGCTGAGACCAGGTGCTCTGGTCTCAGGGAGCTCTGTCATGCCAGTAGCAGAGCCACGGGGTTGATGTGGTGTTGGGAAGAGGGTGCAGTTTTCACCGTGGGTCCTGCAGTTGCTGTTCTGCATGGGGCAGGCCGGTCTTTAGAGCTGGGTGGGTTGTGCAGAAGCCTTTTGGGGGTTCTGGGAGGAAACACACCCTCTCCTGAAGCAAGTGTGTCCAACCTTCCCAGGAACACGCCTCCACTGTGCGGCGAGCGGTCCAGTCCGGGAATGTCAACCTGAAGGACAGGCTCACCATTGAGCTGCACGGTGAGTGAGCAGCACCAGGGCATCTTAAACCTCCTCTGGCTGTCCTGTGGAGTCTCTGCTGCCCAGAGATGTATTGCCCACTGTGGCTGTTCAGCCACAGCACTGACCTGTCCCGTGGCTCTCCGCAGCGGACGGGCGCCACGGGATTGTCCGTGTGGACCGGGTGCCTCTGGCAGCCAAGCTGGTGGATCTGCCCTGCATCATTGAGAGCCTCAAAACCATCGACAAGAAAACCTTCTACAAGACAGCAGATATTTGCCAGGTATGGGCTGTCCTTCTCACCCACCCCAACAGCTTAATTCCTCCTCCCCTCTCCAGGAAAACCCTTGCACACTCTGGCAGCTGGACACCCAGTATAGCATGGCCAATTTCTGTATGCTCACAGTATTAGCAGTTTAAAATTCTCCATTCCACTGGGTGTTTAGAAAACTCATATCTGGAGGATGAAATACGATGGTCTTTGTGACAGCTTAACTGCTGATGTGTCCAGCTGAGCTGGGTGTGAAACTGTGCCCTTGAATCCTCACAACATGCAGTGGACAGACACTGTTCCTTCACATCCTCGTGTCCTTGCCTTATGATAAACTTCTGTGTCTGTGCGGGCATTCCAGATGCTTGTTTGCACTGTGGGTGGTGATCTCTACCCACCTTTGGAAGAGCAGACTGTGAGCACTGACCCCAAAGCAAACAAGAAGAAGGACAAGGATAGAGAGAAGAAATTCATATGGAACCATGGCAGTGAGTAGAGACTGACAAACCCCTCCAAACTCCTCCACCCCAATACCCCACAGCTATGCAGGGTACTCACAGCTGCCGGGTACTGGCTGTGCTGCTGCTTCACTTCCAGGGCTCTCTCTGCTGCTGAAGGGATCTTCTCCCTTCTGACATGCACTTCTCTCACTGAGCCATCTGCCTGATACATGCAATCTGTTTCCTCTGTCACAGTCACTCTTCCCCTGAAAAATGTACGGAAGAGGCGATTCCGGAAGACAGCTAAGAAGAAGGTGAGTTGCTTCTCACACAAATGCAATACCCAAAGGATAGAAAGGCAGAGACATTAGAGCTGTAACTATCTATTGGTCCAGAAAACATGTGATTTCTTAACATTCCTGCACGTGTTTTCTTGCCTGAGATGAGGGTGAAGGGAGGGTAATAAATTTAAATGCTTCTTTGGGTGCTTCCTCCATGTTTTCTAAGATGCTCCTGTGCAGAGTACTGCTGGCCTTATTCCTGTGGCTGCCTTGCCATAGCCCATCTCCTCCTGCGCATAGAGAAGAAAGGAAGGAAGACTCCCATGGAAATGAGTCTTCACTGATTCCTGCTTTCCCAGTCTTCTCTCTCTGCATGGCCCTTTCCCTTCCCCAAACAGGCAGTGCTACTAATAGTACAACTATCACTTCAGCTGGGGGAGTGACGACAGATGGAGCTCGGAGACTGTCTCTGTGCATATGCACAAGCCAGGCAAGGTGTTGGGGAGATGGAGCACCCTGAGGCTGGAAAGAGTTCTTCTCTCCTTTCCAGTTTCTGAGAACAGGATGGAGTGTGATTTTGCATGACATTTGGGAAACAAATTACTTGAGATGTTCGTATAGCCCACAGGAGAGATATCACAGCAGTAAGATCCCTGATTAATTTAAAAGTGAAAAATTAAACCATCTTTTAAGTGAGACCAGAAGGAACTGATTTGACCATCAACACCGCAGGGACTTTCTGCATATGCATGGAAAGTCTTATTTCATAAGTAGTATAATCAGAAAAGTGAGGGCACACAACCCATCAAGGGGTTCTGTACAAAGAAAGATGGATTGTTTTCAGGGAGTGCATAAATTAGTTTTTAGTTGAGCATGAGCAAATGCTGAGCAGAAAGCCAAAGAGAAGAGAGCCTTGAAACAGGGCTTTGTCCTGAGGTGAAGGGTTGGAGTTGACCAGCACCAAGAGCATGCATGGGGCATTTAACAGTGTCTGTGTTCTCTTTCCCCTCTCTGGCCCAGTATATTGAGTCTCCTGACGTGGAAAAAGAGGTGAAGCGTCTCCTGAGCACCGATGCTGAAGCTGTCAGTGTCCGTATCCTTTTGGTCAGGAAAACAGCTCAAGAGTAGGACAGGACACTGTGTGACCTGGGGGTTCTGGAAAGGACAGACAAGCTGAACTTTGCCTGGGTGTGGGAGACTGGGAGGTGAGCACACAAGAGGCACTGAAGTTTTGGAGCTTCATCTTGGTCTTGTTCAAAGCTTATTGTTTCCTCATGGTGACCTTTCTTGTACTGAGCAGGACCTGAAATGACAGTAGAGGAGAAGTCATCAAAAGAGGAGTCTGGGTTGTTTCATCCAGGGTATCTGTACCTGCAAGACCAGACTGTTACAGGGGCGGTGATCTCTTCATCATACTGCATCTTCCATGTTCCTCTTTTTCCCTTGACTCCTCTGTTCCTGCTGTCAGGCTGGGAAGTCATTGCTGAAGATGAAACAAAAGAAGTGGACAACCATGGTTCTCTCACCAGCCTGGACATCTCCTCCCCGGGGATGTCAGGACACAAGCAAGGCCATGGCTCCTCAGGTGTGGTGGGGAAGGCTCTTGTTCTGTTTCCACCTACTAAGTGATGTGGTCCTTGGCAGGCAAAGGGTGCTGGGAGGGCATCAACTGTGTTTTAACTCTTTTGCCCCCACCTAGAACATGATGAACTGCGGGAGATATTTAATGATATCAGCAGCAGCAGCGAGGATGAAGATGAGAGGGATCATCATGACGATGAAGACCTGAACATCATGGACACTGAGGAAGACTTGGAGAGACAGCTGCAGGACAAGCTGAATGAGTCTGATGGGCAGCAGCAGGAGAATGAGGGGTCCAACCAGATTGGTGAGTGGGTAGCAGAGCACAGCAGAATTGTTGGGATGCCAGGCACGCTGCACTGCCCAGCTCTGCTGCTGCTGCTGCTGCCCTGGGTGTGAGCTTGCTCTTCCTTCCAGCCATGGGGATCCAGAAACAGATTGACAACCTGAAAAGTAAACTCCAGGAGACTCAAGACAGGAGGAAGCGCCAGGAGGATCTCATCATGAAAGTGGAGAACCTGGCCCTCAAGGTGAGAGCTCTCCTGGGGTCTCTTCAAGTCTTCTGCTTAGCACTGGCTTGCCATTATATCTAGCAGACTGATTTGGCTGCTGCCCTGGCAAACCCAGGGGCCTTTGCATGCTGGATTAAAAGTAGTTGTGGTGTGGCCATACACACTCCAGCATTTCCCTGTGGAGAAGCAAAGCAATCTGTGAAACTGGAGGAGATAAGGGGGAATGGATGTCAGTGCAGCTTGGGATTTGCTGCACCATTTGATGTGTTGTGCCAGCACCTGTTTAGTTAAGAACACATTGGTAATGTGCTCTGGCATGTTTGTCTCTACAGACCCGTCTCCAGGCTGTCCTGGATGAGTTCAAGCAGCAGGAAGAGCGAGAGAAGCAGCAGGTGAGGAAACTCCCACAGTAGAGTGGGAAGTGCTGGGGCATGACATGGTTAAAGAGATACAGGGGATGGGTTGATTGGAGCCTTCCCTCTGGGGGAGCAGTGAGCCAAAACACATCCAGTCAGCAGTCCAAAGCTGCCAGGATAGCTGCCTGGGGTAAAACATGACACACAAACCCACTGGCACCCATGCACAAAAAGGTAGTGGCTGTAGAGTCTTGGCAGATTTCCTGCCTAGGCAGCTCTGTTTCAGCCAGGTTCTAAGGCAGGAGGCTCTTTCTCCCAAGTGCCTGTGGGCAGTGCCTGTTCTGTCCCAGAGGTGCCCAAGCACAGCTCCAGGCAACGCACAGAGCAGCCACTGGCTGGGGCTGCTCAGAGTCCCATCCATGTCTTACTGTAATCTTCTCTCCCTCTTCCCAGATGGCATCCCTGCAGGAGCAGCTGGAATCCCTCATGGAGAAATGAGGAGTGGGCCTGGGTCTTTGTACCTGTGAGCAGAGCTGAAAGTGGTGGTGGTGTTCAGCTGCCACGCTGAGGTCTTTGCTTTACTCCCCCACTTCTGCTGCCAGATGTGCTGCTGGGCAGTGCTAGAGGTTCCATGTCCAGAGCTGCTTTCACATCCATTGTGCTGGGTTTGGCTGGTGGAGCCAAAGAACTGGACTATGCCTGTGAGAGCAGCCAAAACGTGGGATTTACTGTAAGCAGCCAGCACTGATCTCTCTGGGACAGCACGGTGCTGGTTTCTGCGTCTTAGGGAGTCTTGGGCTTGATGGGCTGGGAGGAGCTTGTTCCTGTGTTTGAGGAATGCTTGTGTCTGCAAACCAAACTATAATAAAGTACCATTTCCAACCTTGGTCTGTTCCTCTGTGGTCTCCCAAGGTGTCTGACCACACACACAGCCCCTGGGAGGGAGCTGTGCCTGGGCACCTCTGGGGCACTGCTGGGCTCCTTCCCCAAAATGCTCTCTGCAGGGCTGTGTCAAAAGTGACTGTGTGCCATCACTCTGTGGGAGCAACGAGGCCATCCTGAACAGGGAGTTTCTGTAATTCCTCACAGACTAGGCAGGTAAATCCCAGATTAACCTGACAGGGTGGGAAGAGGATTAGAAGGGAGATTACAGAAGGCAACAGAGGGCACTGGGAGCTTCAGTGAGTTGTGTGTGCTACAGTGGGACACACCTCTCACATCCCCAGGAGCAGGAAGGGGAGAAGGCTTCCAAGTTCTGCCCCCAGCACAGAAAGTAAAAGGTCAGCAGCAGCCCTGGGAGATGACAGGTGTGTCCAGATAGTCAAAAAAGAGGAACACGTGGAGCTCAAGAAGGGCCAGAGCGTGCTGGTGTCCATGTGCCTGTGAGCTGCTCCTGGGGGCTGGCAGGAGCAGCCATGGAGGAAACCTACCTGCTGAATGTGGAAGGGGTCAAAAAGAAGATTCTGCATGGAGGCCGAGGGGAGCTGCCAAAGCTGCAGGATGGGAGCAAGGTAAATTGTCTTGTTTGTTGTTCCCCCAAGGCCCTGGGAGAGGGGGTGGGTCTGACACCACCATTCCTGCTTGTTGCGGTTTGCAAGGCGAGCTCCAGGTCTGGGGCACAGTGAGATCCCTCACAACAGGGGTGCAGGAAGGACTGGTTTGGGCACAGGCAGCCACACTGCCCCCAGCCCCACCTTGCACTGGGCCTGTGACACACCTCCTCTCTCTGTCCTGGTGCTGTCAGAGCTCAGCAGCCCCAGTGGGTCAGTGAAATTTGCCTTCCCTGACGTGTGTCAGGCAGGAGGTGGGGGGACCAACAGGTTGTTCCTGGGACATTACCCAGACCCTGGGTACAGGCAGATCAGTGTGGGTTCCGCCAGGTCCTGGTGCATACTGTGAGAGCACCCTCTGTGCTGGGTTATCCATAGGGGGATCTGTAGGGAGCAGCACGGATGGGTGCTAAGACGCTCCACCATCTGCTTGCTGTCTTAAGACAAGTGAGTAGCAGGCACACAATCCCCTGCTGTGGAGGGAGAGCTGCCAGTCAGACCAGCACACTGCTGGGAGCAGGCTTGACCATTGGGACTGCCAAGGGGACTCAACAGGGGGCTTTGTCCGGGGCAGATGACCTTCCACTTCCAGACGCTGAAGGACGACTTTGAGCGGACGGTGATCGATGACAGCCGGGACGCCGGGATCCCCATGGAGATCATCGTGGGCAAGATGTTCAAGCTGGAGATATGGGAGACGCTGCTCAGCTCCATGAGGATTGGGGAGGTGGCAGAGTTCTGGTGCGACTCCATCGTGAGTGAGGGGCCCACAAGCACCCTCCTTCAGAGCCAGGGCACAGGACCATGTGTCCCAGAGATGCTCAAGCTTTGGGTGGTGCAAGCACGGAGTGAGGTGCTCCCCCTCCTTTGCAGCACACGGGCATGTATGCCCTGGTCTCCAGGGGCATGCGGAGGATCGCTGAGGGACGGGACCCCCTGGAAGGGCAGAAGCACCGCTGTGGCATGGGCAACATGTTTGACTACCACAGCACGGGCTACGATGACCTGGACGAGCTGCAGCGGACGCCACAGCCCCTCATCTTCATCATGGAGTTGTTCCGGGTAAGGGGGATGGCAGGGGTAGCTGCCAGAGCAGGGACAGGTCAGACAGGCAGCTCAGCTCCTACTGCCCATGCAGGTGGAGGAGCCCTCAGCGTACAAGCGTGACACCTGGGCCATGAACAACGAGGAGAAGCTGGCAGCAGTGCCTGTGCTGCACAGCGAGGGCAACCGCCTCGTCCTCCGCAAGGAGTTTGCACAGGCAGCAGCCAAGTACCAGGAGGCTGTCATCTGCCTGAGGAACCTCCAGGCTAAGGTGAGCAGGGCCATCCCTGCCTGGGTTGTGCCTTAGAACACTTCCCTGGGTGCCTTGGGTGGCTGGGAGGGGATGGCCACTGACAGGGGGCACCCGGTGTTGTTCCCTGGGGCAGGAGAAGCCGTGGGAGGATGGCTGGCTGAAGCTGGAGAGCCTGGTCACGCCGCTGGTGCTCAACTACTGCCAGTGCCAGCTGGAGCTCGGCGAGTACTATGAGGTGCTGGAGCACACCACGGAGCTTCTCCAAAAGCACAATGGTACCTGTGCCCCCCATCCCACCCTCCTGCTGTGCCCCTGGCCCCCAGGGACTCTGTCCTCTGGATCCCCCATCTGCGACAGTGCTCATCCCATGTGCCCCTGCCTCTGATAGTCCCTGTGCCCTGGATGCCCATGTACACTGCAGAACCCAGTTTCCCTTGCCCACAACAGTGCCCATGCCCATGGTTTCCCCTGCCCACACCACCACACTTCCCCTTTCCACGGTGATCCTGCACGCCCTGTACCCTGCTGCCCACAGTGGTACATGCACAGCCCAGGTCTCCCTGCACTCCCTTACTGGTGTGCTCACCCCACATCCTGCTCCATGTGCTTCATGTCCCCTGGTTCGCAGGGTCTCCAGCTCCTGGGGCTGGTGGCCCTGAGCTGCAGGACCCCTACTGGGGGCTCTTCTCTCCTGGCAGACAATGCCAAGGCCTATTTCAAGCGGGCGAAGGCTCACGCTGCCGTGTGGAACGAGCGGGAGGCGCGGGAGGATTTCCTGCGCGTGGCTCACCTTGACCCCTCCATGGCGGCCGCCGTGAAGAAGGAGCTGAAGCAGCTCGGGGAGAGGATGAGGAAGAAGCACGTGGAGGATCGGAAGCGCTACCAGGGGCTCTTCCAGTCGCCCCAGGGTCAGCTGGCCAGCAAGGGGCAGGAGAGCAGGGAGGGGGGTGATGGGGCACCTCAGGGTGAGGGTGGGAGCCAGGAGACCCCTGGGCAGGGGGAGCAGGATGCAGGGACCAAAGTAACAGAGCAACCAGGGGCTGCCCAAGCAGAACGAGGGACCCCCAGGGCTGGGGCTGAAAGGACAGTGGCAGGAGAAGCAGCCCAGAGACAGCCTGTGGGGGCAGAGGTGGAAGTGAGGGATCAGACAGGACTGGGGGAAGTAAAGTTGGACGCTTGTGGGGCAAAGCCAGAGAGCCTGGGAGCAGAGGAGGAAGATGAGGAAGAGGAGGAAGGGGAAGAGGAAGAGGAAGAAGAAGAGGAAGAGGAGGAAGAAGAGGAGGGAGAGGAGGAAGAAGAGGAGGAAGAAGAGGAGCAGGAGGAGGAAGAAGACCAAGAAGAAAAAGAGGAGGGAGAGGAGGAGAAGGTAGAAAGGGGTGCAGAGGAGGAAGATGAAAAATTGGAGGAAGAGGAGGAGAAAGTGGAAGAAAAGGAAGAAAAAGAGGAGAGGCAGGAGAAGGTAGAGAGGGGACTAAAGGAGGAAGCTGAGAAATTGCAAGAGGGGCAGGAGGTAGAGAAGGAAAAAGAAAAGGAGATAAAAAGGGAGAAGGTGGCAAAGGGAAAAGTGGAGGAGGACAAAGATGAAGAGAGTCTACCAGCAGAGATGGAAAAGCTGGATGTAGAGCAATGTGGGGCAACAGGGGGAACAGAAGCAGCAGGGCTTGAGCAGGGGCTGGAGCAAGGAACCAGTGGGGCAGAGGAAGATGGCACAGAGAGTGCAGCTCAGGCTCAGCCACACAGAGCCCCAGAGCTGGGGCCTCCCAGCCAGGGACTGGGGCCAGCTGAGGAGCCCCCAGAGCTGGAGGACATGGAGGATGAAACACCAGGAGAGACTCTGGAAGAGGCAAGCTGCAGGGAGCAGCAAGCAGGCAGTGGACAAGAAAATGCTGTGGAAGGCAAGACCCCCGGAGACAGCTTCACCCCTGGGGCAGCCAGAGAAGGGGGCAATGGGCAGTGCAGCGATGAGCAGGGCCACAACCCTGGGGCACAGTCAGCCCTGAGCAAGGCCAGTTACCCCTGTATGGAGGAAAAGCTGCCAGAGCACTGACAAGGAGGCACAGCACAGGCAGCAGGGCTTCTGCAGCCTGAGAGGGAGCCCTGGGGCTTGGTCTAGCCCAGCAGTGACATGGGAACAAAGCTGTCCTCTCCCTTCCACTGCTGGGCTCACTGTGCAGCAGTGCCCGCTGCTTCCCTGCCCCGACTCACCGGCTCCAGCGCCTTTCAGCTGGGCGCCACGGAGCTTTGCTGGCTGAGAAATAAAAGCTCTTCCCTGGCACCATGTGCTGGAGTCATTCCTGGACGTGACTGGCTTCCCTGATCATAGTCCACACCTCCTGCCTTGCCCTGGAGCCCGTGGCACAGGGATGGGGCAGTTTGTGTTATTGCTGAGTGAGGCAGTTAAGGATGTTGCTTTTCACCCCCAGTTAAGCTCCGGAGTCTCTCCTCTGAGACAGTGTACCCAAACTTCCCCTGACGTGGCACCATGTCAGGCCTTTTCCTGGCACTGCCAACTGTTCCAGGCGGGGCTGAGAGCAGGTCCAGCCCAAAAAGGTGTAAGTCCTGGGCAGAGGCCTCATTGTCAGCCAAGTCTGGGCTGCACCCTGAGTAGTGGGGAGAGCCTGATGGTCCCCAGACTTACCCTGAGCTACTTCCCAGCTGAACCCCTTGCTGTGCTATGGAGGCACAGTGAACATGGGCAGCACTCGGGACAGAGGCACAGGGATGTCCCTGGGCACTGAAGATTTAACAAAGCTCCAGAGAGAAAGTGTGGAGGGAGAAGACTGCCTTGCCTGCCCAGCACCTCACTGCTGCCTACATCCTTCCCAGGGCTGAAGAGATTCCTACAGCAAAAGCTCCTGGGTGAGAAAGAGGGACTGTGCTCACACAGCCCCTGTCCCAGCCCTCAGCCACATGATCCTGGACAGACACTGCTGTGAGACTGGAAGGAGGGTGGTTGGGGGACACACCTATGTCTGGGCAACCTGGGGCTCTGCTTCTCAGCTTCTGTTCTGCCTCAAGTGGTGTTGACAGCCAGGGTGACAGTGCAGGCTGTGTCCCAGCAGCCCTGCAGGAGCGGTGCCAGGATGGCACAGCAACGGGAGCTGACTCAGCCGAGATGCATGGAGAGAACAGGCCAGAGCACTGATCCAGGTCTCAGTTTAAATACAAATTTATTCTCTTTCCAGAGCAGAGATGGCACAAAGCAGTGAGGATAGCAGCACCACAGTACATGGTTACCAGAGCATTAGCCAGCCTGCTTCCCTTCCTGAAGCATCCCAGCTCCCAAATTACAGCCCAAGTCCCCAACCTGGCCACCACTGCACCCCATATCTGGCTCTGGTGCCAGCAGCTCTGTCCTCATCTTGCCTTTTCCTTCCTCCAGCTCCCCCCAAGCTGGATACTTTTGACCTCATCCTCAGGCCAAACATCATCCCCCCCTGCAGTGCTCCCATCCCACCACTGGGATAACAGAGGGGGCCAGCCGGGTCTCAAGGGCTTGCCTGTGGTCCCTTCACCAGCAACCTGACACACAGCATGCCCAAAACCATCCTAACACCAACACCATTCCTACTGCCATCCTGCCACTCACCTGGCTGTGAGAGGGGACAGCGACCCACACTGCTGCCAGCAGACACTGTACAGAACACACTGAACACGTGGACATAAGGCCCACAACAGCTCATCCCTGGTGTGGGCACTGCCTCACATCTCTGCCAGCACACCAAAGCCAACTGCACAGCCCCGGGCCTGAGCACACTGCCCTGGTCCCAACTTCCCTGCAAACAGCTCAACACCCCATCCCACCCAAGCCAGCAACAACAGCCCTGTCTCTGCCCTAGCAAGCCCTGTTTAGGTGGGATGTCTCACACCAGTGTGCAGCCCTGCCTGTGTCCTGCCCCAAGGGCTCAAACACTTTATGTGGCCCCAGAGCACCGGAGCCATCTCAGCCCCCATTCTGGGTTACCCCACAGCACCTGACTCTGCCTCTTTCTCGACATAACACAGCACGAGACAGCCAGTCTGAGGGAGCTTTTGGGACCAGGGCCAGCCTGCCCTACCAACCTGCACAACAGCCCCCTTCCACTGCCCCCTGGGACTCACCTGCTTCAAATGAGGGCCTCCAGCCCCCCAGCTCAGCTCAAACTCCAGGACAGCAGCAGGGCAGCTGCTCCCTGGGGGCAGAAAGGAGGTGCCCTACCTGTGCTGCTGCCCACCTGCATCAGGGCTGGACTATTGCTGGAGAAACCCCTTCCTGCAGGAGCTGAGGTTCCCCAAGGATGGATGTCTGTGCAGGACAGGCTCTCTGTGCCATGGCAAAGGCACAGATCCCCAGGAAAGCAGGCGGGATGGAGAACCTGCTGTGGGTCCAGCCCTCAGTGAGCTCCCCTCGCAGCAGCCCTGCTGCAACACCAGCAACAGGGAAGGTGCTGGTTCCTGTGGGAGCAGCAGTTGGGCTGGTCTGGAAGTGAAGGGCAGCTACACTTAGAGTATTAGAATTTAATGGAGTGAGTCCATGAGAGTATTTAAGTACAGTATATATAATATATAGAAATATATGCAAATTAAACGATAAGGCTCTGTTATAAAGACCCTCTCAGTATAAGGCTACTAGCTGGGCTGAAGCTCTAACATGGACTCATCCCTACTCCATAAACCTCACAGACTCTCTCCAGGTGGTATGTGCCTGGCTGGCTGCAGAGCCTTGGGTGGCAAGGTTCGAACCATAAGGCTGGCAGCTGGATGCTGTTATAAAGAGATGTTTTAAAAACTGGGTGGCTCCAGGAGTGTTTTGGTGCCCGTAAACCTGGAGACTCCTGGGCAAAAATGAAGAGTGGGATGCTGAGCTCTGCATCCCCTCAAAGGCTGCAGGCAAAGGCAGCAGCCCATGGGTGCCAGGGGAGACAGGCAGTTTTCACGGCTTCAGTTCTTTCTTCCAAGCCACTCCACCCAGGCTTGGATGCTGTGGCCGAGTGACCAAGCCAGCCTCCTGGGAAGCCCACAGTCCCCCTCCTGCATGACCTATGTTCCCCTGAGATCTTCTGGAGCTGGCAAGCATCCTGCACAACCGGCTCAGAGGGAGTCTGTGCGAGGTGTGCTGCAGCACAGGGAGCATGGCAGGGAGAAGAGGGGAAGGAAGGCAGCCAGGTAGCTGATTAGGAAAAGCCTCTGGCTCACAGGAGGTGTTAGATAAGGGAGGTCATACCTGAAAGAGAAATAGACAGGTCAGGAAAATAGGACCCAGAGACACCTGGTTAAAGGGGGTTGCTGCAGAGCCAGGAGGATCCTGCTCAGGGATGGCAGAAAGAGGGCAAGAGTCTGCATGGGCAGACCACCATCTCAGGTTAGTGCTGGCTCCAAGCAATGTCTCCCCCAGGTGAAAGACCAAGTGCTGCTCCTGGACTGGAGCACAGAGGGAAAACACAGAATGACCAACACCAAAACCCACTGGGTGAGTGGAGTGCCATCCACACACTCATCCCCCAGTCTCCATCCCTGCTGGGAAGAGCTGTCCATGAGCAGTCAGAAGAGCTTGCACCATTGCTTCCATCTCATCAGGTAACTGGGGCCTTGACCTCTCCTGGAGAGGGGTCTGGACAGGGATGAAGCCAGGAGGTGGCTCAAAGTGATCACTACAGTCTGGATGCTGTCAGGTTTGTCCATCTTCATGGTGGGGAGCCCCACAGGGTAAGGGTCTTGAGTAGGGCAGGAGGCTGCCTTGCACCTCATCTGGGGGGTCTATTTAGTCCATGTTCTTGGCAGCTCTGATCGCCTCTCCTTGCAGGTGTGAAACCTCCTCCTCATCCCCTCTGCTCCCAGGTCAGGCACCAGTCCCAGCAGCGCTGCAGCAGCAGAGCTCTTGGCTGTAAGCACTGGGGGTCATCAGCTGTCGCAGGGAAGCTGGGATTGGGACAGGGATCTGTACGGAAAACCTCATCGGAGAGAGCAGTAAGAATTAAGAGAGGAGGATTTCACTCAAGTACCTCGAGAGTTGGGGAAGGCGCTCCGCAGCTTCTCCATTATGTCTTCCAGGCACATGCTGACTTCCTGGGTTTTGGCTTCCACCTCGTCTGCAATGGAAAAGGGGGCAGGAGGGTGTAAGCAGGCTCATCCACCTTGCTGCCAGCAGCTCTGCAGGATGGCAGGGTGCAGGCAGCTTCTTGCAACATGGAACCAGGGGAGCAGGGCCAGGAGCTCAGCCCAAACCCAATCCTCACCTGCAGCTTCAGTGTCAGGGGTGTTGTGCTCTTTCTCCTTTGCCTGGCTGCCTTCAGACTGATGTGGAGAAGAAGCCAAGGAAGATGCCGCTGAACCATTGCCATCTGACTCTGCCTGAGGCTGGAGCGAGAAAAGGTGTTGTTATGATCCCTTGTCCTTTTCCTCCCCGCCCTCTGACCATTCCTTTCTGCCATTGTCACAGCTCTGCTATGGCAAAGCCCACCCCAAGGTCCCAGATCCCGGCTCTGAGCACACCTGCAGCAGCAGCTCCCTCAGCCTGTGCAGCTGGGACTCCAGCTGCTTGTTGTGGTCCTCCAGGATCTGCATGCGGGTCTCCAGCCGGCTCTTGTGCTGCCGGAGGATTCGCGCTTCTGCCAGGAGCTCGTCGTTACGGGGGTCTTGCACTGATTCAGGGGAGCCTGTAGCCAAGGTTGGAGACTCCACTGCCTCATCATGCTGCCATTTCAAACGTCTCAGCTCTCCCTGGAGGATCCTGCAAGACAGCCCTTGTCAGCATCACCACGCTCCTTTCCCAGGGACTGCTGGAAACACCCAGTATGGTACCCAGACTGGTACCAAGCAATGTCACCAGTGCAATGGCATCCCAGCAGCTGCAAACTGGGGATGGCCTACAGCTTGGAGACAAAGCCTTGCCACTTGTGAAGCTTGAGGATCAGGATGCTCCTCTGCAGGGCAGCCTTTCTGCAGCTCCACCCCACTCGTGAGATTCACAAACAGATATGCAAATGCTTCCCACAAGGCTGAAAACAAGGGCAGGGAAAGCAGCACCTCCTCCTGAGCTGATCTGCCCTGCCTAGAACCTCACCCTCGTGTGGTCTGGAGCCACACCACCAGTGTTCACAAGGGGCTCAGAGACATGAAATACAGAGTGTCCTGGGCTCAACTCAACCAGTTTGTGGTTCAGGAGGGGAATGGGTTCCAAGGATGTGGGAAGGAACATTTTAAGGAATAGAGTTATCTCCCTTCCTTGGAGTGCAAACCCTCACTGAGTGCTCCTATGTGTTAGCCTGGACTCCTTCCAAACCAGCCCACTCAACATCTCCAATCCCCACCTCCAGATCCAGCAGCTATTCCCTGGCTCTGCTCTGAGCTTTACCAGGCTCCTCCAGTCCTCTGCCCCACTTAGGTTATAAAATCCCACTTTCAGAGCTGCTCATGCCTATACCTGTTTTCATCCTCTAAGTGGGCCAGGATTCGTTCCAGCTCCCCCTTGTCATCCATGTTGAGACTTCCTGGAACCTGCTGGCTGCCCCCAAGCTCTCTGTCAGTGATGGGGCTGGAATGGCGTAGCAGATACTGGTCCTCATCCCTGTTACAGCAGGTGGAGAAACACCTTAGTGAGGAACATCAGCCTGATGGGATTTGTGTGCCCTGGGGAGGGACAGCCCGAAGGAACGTGGATTCCTGTAGGAGCTCATTCTGACTGCTCCAGGTCTAGAGCTTAAAAGTGGCTCAGCATCCCTGGCTGGCTGGGAGTGCCCAAGAGGCTTTTACTCAAAGGGACTGGGAAGGAAAGCACTTCTGTGCCCTGGCTAAGCATGGACTGAGCCATAGGAGCCCTGACTCATGAGGAGGTGAGGAGAAGGGAAAGGAGGCAGAACTCACAGGCTGTCATCTGGGGACAGGCTGTCACTGAAGAAGGAACAGTTCTGGCTTTCCATCTCTGCAAGCCTAGAGGAAAGAGGAAAAGGCCAGATACACCCTGAATGTCTGCTCAGTGCACCCTCCTTATGACAGCCCCCACAAGACCCCTCCCTGGCAGGGTCTCCCAGCTGGCCTGCACCAGTCTGCCTCTTGTCACAGGCTCTACAGCATTTTGCCTTTTTAGAAAACAAAACACTCTGCTGCTCTGGGTGACAGTCTCTGGCATAAAGGGCTGCTGCTGTGCAGCCAGCTCAGGCTCCTCTCTCACAAACAAAGGAAAGGGGTGAAAGCATTCCAGATCCAGCCTGAGGCCTGAGCTACAAGTACAGACTCACTGTACTCGGGTCCCCATGGCAAGGACAGAGGCACTACAAACCACAAGGCCACAATATTGGGGAGCTTGCAAGCAGCACTGGTGAGCACACAGACAGAGTAAGACATTGAGGGATCTGCCTGGTGGGGAGCCAACCAGCAGCTCATACTGGGAAGAACAGGACAGTGCATGGAGGCTGCTGCATCACTAAGACATCTCCTGTCAAATGCATGGTCTTTATGGCCAATTTACATGGCATCAGTCATGGCCCAGCCAGGTTTGCCTGGCCATGCAGCTGCCTGAGATGGAAGGGGCTGTAAGCAGCAAGAGGTCACCATACACCTGCCCCAAACCCCCTCCACACCCATGGAAATCATGTTCCATGCCCTGGTGTGACAGCAGTGCCCAGGAGTGGTACCTGCTGGCAAAGTGCTCGATCCGGGAGTGGGTGTCGGCGTGCGGCAGCATCGGGGAGGAGGCTGGTCTGGAAGAGATGCACACTGGTCAGCAAGGCTTTGGAGGGGCTGCCCTGATCTCACCTGGGCTGAGAAGAGCCAGGGACAGGCTGGAGAGAGAGACTGACATCTCTGTTCCTTCAAGAACTAGGTGCTGCATCACCCCCAGCGCAAGTGCCCCCTCCAGCCCTCCCGTGGGAACCCTGTCTCACAGCTGAGATGCTCCTTCCATCCATGGAGCCCACGTGTCAGGCTGGGTCAAAAACAGGTCCAGGGCACAGCCAACTCACGTCTCAGAGAAGTCAGCCTCGAGCACAGACTGGACTGGCAGGTAACCCCTCTGTGGGTGCTTGCTGAAGTACTGCTTGGACCGAAACTTGTTCTTCAGGGTTGTGGCGAAGTCTCTCATGTTCTCACTGGACGTGGTCTGCAGAGACACAAACATTACAAAGGTGCTGCTTAAGGAGAAGTGAGGGACCACAGGTCAGCTCCCACAGGAAAGATGTCCCCTCAGGCTGGGGACAAGCTCCATGGAGGAAGAGGCAGATACAACTAAGGGCACATGGAAGCTCTGTCAGCCTGGCACAAGCCAAGGCTGGGCATTGGCTGGTGCTGTGCATCCCTCTCACCATGAGCCCCAGAATAGCAGGGACACAGGCAACCCCAGTATGCAAAGGGATACAAAACTATATGAAGAGTCCACTTCTGGAGCTGCACCAGCCTAAACATCACAGGGCTGCTGCCTTGATGGGGACCTGCTCTGAGTCAGGACCCTTCCAGCCTGGCCCAGCTCAGCTCCATACCGGGGTGTAGTACTCCATGATGGGGTAGTGCAGCTTGTTGCCCTTGCTGGCTCTCCCAGTGAGGAAGCAAGTCTGGCAGATATCCACATTGAACTGCTTCAGGCTCCGATACCTGGAGAGATCAAGAAGCCATAGGGAGGGCAGTGGAAGTCAGCAAAGACACAAGTTTACAGCCCAAGAAGAGGTCAGCAGGACAGCACAGAGGTGGCCTACGTTGCTCTCACACCCCAGTGAACCCGCAGTGCCAGTGGCTGAAGCCCCCAGAAAAGCATCCTGCTCCTTCCCCTTAACTGGCCCCTGGTCTGCCCTGCCTGAGACATGGGCCAAATTCATCTCACCCCTGCAGGACACCATGCACTCCCCTTGGGGGCCAAGGTCCCGTATCACAACCCCTACCTGAAGCCCTTGATGGGGCACTGCCGGCAGACGGAGCACTTGGTCTGGTGCTTCACCTGCTCGGCCATGGTGACCCGGTGCAGCACTGCCAGCCACACCATGGACTGTGGCTCCAGGTTGGCCCACTCCAGGAACTGGGATGCCTCAATGGCAGGCTTCCCGTTGCTCTGGGGAAGGGAGAAGAAGGGGCTGCTCAGAGATGGGGCCCCGCTGTGATGGGGCGCAGGTCCCTTGGCACCTCTGGGAGCCTGTCCCCAGCGTGGCAGCTGCAGGGGGGATGGCATGGCCGTGGCACTCTACTCACAAAGCGGAAGCAGCTGCGGATGCTGGGCTCCACATTGCTGCCCCCAAACGCTGCCACCTCCCCGAGCTGGCGTGGGACCTGGATGGCCTCGTGGAGCAGGACACCGAGGTGCCGCTGGTCACACAGCCCCCCAGCGTTGGCCACTTGGCTGAAGAGATCTGTGGGCAGGAGAGACACAGCCTTGGTGATCCCACACCCTGGGCAGGAGGCAGGCATGGGGAGCAGTGTGTGTGTCCCACCAGGGGCCCCATTAACCATCTCCGTTAGGGAGCTCAAATAAGAAAAAACAGAGGTATGACTAAATAACCTTTACTAGTATCCTTCCAGCTTCCAATAACCAAGGCTTTAATCTTCTCGGGACAGAGGTTACATACATCACTTCTTTAACAGCCGCAGCTAGCCTGACATCTAAGAATCCCTTTAATTAACTCCTTGGTGCATCCTATGTTATTTCCCCCCCCTCAATATTCCATGGCAGACTACCAGGGTTAAAATGCAGTAAGGAAAGCAGCCTCCTTTAATTTGTCTGAAACCTACTTCCCAGACATGCACCCCCAGATTTTTTTCCCTTCTGGGAAGCATTGGATAACTGTGTGCCTTTTCTGCACTGTTCCTTACAGTGCCATGCAAGCAAGAACACTGCAGCACCAGTCAGCCTGCAAAAATGCCTCCTAATTTAGGTGGCGTAGGCCCGAGGAGGGAGGGAGAGGTGGTGATGCAAGCAGCTTAGTCACTGCAGGAAAGCTGTTTCTTTGCTCTGCCTGGGCAAAGAAGGTCTAAGCCAGGAAACCAAAGCACTCCTGGTTTCCCAGATCACTCCACACCAGGTTCTGGGGGAGGAAGGCAAGGAACTCACACTGAAACTTCTCCTTGACCTCTGTCCCACACAGACATGCAATGCCCGTCTTGAAGGAGAGAGCTCTCATCTTCCCACTGCGGCCGCTGCGAGGAGAGACATTGCACAGGTTTGAAAACGTTTTAGAAGTTTTTTGGTTTGGTTTGGTTTTTTTGCAGGGGGTGGGTCAGCAAGGCAGGCACACACCAGGCAGCCCCCTCACCAGCAGCCAGAGCCTTTTTGGCAGCTCTTCCAGCTGGAAGAGCAGTATGGATGTTTCCAGCCGAGCGTGGCAGCCCCAGAGCTCGGGGGGACACCGAGGGAGAGGTACCTGTCAAAGACATTCAGTAGCCAGTTGAGGCTCATGTCCACACAGAGAGGCACGTTCACCAGGATGCCCCGCTCCTCCTCCAGCCTCTCGTAGAGGGCGGTCAGGCAATGGATGACCTCCACCACGTCCATTGCCCGGTCACTGGGCTGCAGGTCGTGCTCGTTGAAGATTTCCAAGGCCGTGGCCAGGGTCACCATGTCCACTGCACAGAAACCACAGGCAGAAGGAAAGGGAGAATGGGAGAGGTGAGAACCAAGAGGAGAGAGGCACAGCCCTGCCCTAACCTGGGGCAGTGTCAGTCTCACAGCAGTGGGAAAGATGCTGGCAGGATGGGCACAGGTCCTAGAATTTCTCTCCCACCTGTAAACCTCTCCCAAAATACCACATCTTCACCTTGAGCCACCATTCTCTGTGACCTTTCTTCCTCATGGCCATGAAAATGCTACCCATGGATGGCTCTGCGCAGAGCCACAGGCACACAGAGCCAGCCCCTCCGCACGTGCCATGTCCCTGTGGGGCTGGTGTGGGGAGGTGAGGGGGCACAGTGCTACACAGACCCTACCAGCAGATGCCCAGAGGTGGATCAGTCCTGTCTCCAGATCTGACAGGGTGCAGGAGTTAAGGCACAAACCCAAGGAGTACTCATTCAAGTCATTTCTGGGCTGGAAAGAAGGCACCAGCACAGCATGTACAATGCAAAAGATGCATCTCTTGCACAAACAAAGATGCACAAGCAGCAGGTGGAAGGGCCCTGCTTTGTTCTCTGTCCTTTTCCTCACCACACCTTGTGTTTCTGTGGCCACTACTGCATGAACACATTTAGAGGGTGGCAAAAGACCACTGCTGTTTTCCTCCATGTGCACTACACCAGCCCCAATGCCCCCAGGTATGGGACAGACTGGTTACCAATCTGTCATTAAAATACCCCATAGCCAGTGTTCAACTCCCTTGAGAACTCAACCTCCTCTCACCCTCACTCATTTCCTTCATCCAGGCCTCTCCTAGGATGTCAAGGAGGACAGGTCAGCCTGGGACCTCACTGCTGCCTGGCTGAACCTCCTCCCTGTCAGGAACAATGAATTCAGGAGGGGGGTTTCTCTCAGCCTGCTGCTGCTTAATATTGACAGAGCCTTAGGTGAGAAGCCTTGCCCAAAGCTCTGAGCAGCAAGGATGCTGCATCTATAGATGCCCCTGCTGGCCAATTCCCCCGTAAATGCCCCAGCAGTTTCCAAGGAGCAGTTCCCTCTTGGAGACCCATGCACAGTATTGAACTCCTGTGGCATCATATTCAGCTGGCTATTTATCTTCCAGCTTCTACCAACAGTGCAGAAGTCAGGTTATTGGCTCCCTTCCTCCTCTTTAAGCAGTGAAGCCCTCTCTGCCCCTGCCACTGAGGCTGGTTTCTGCTCTCTGTTGCATCCACAACTTCTCCATGCTCCTTTGGAGCTACTTGGTGAACCCCTGCTGGATCCCACAGCTTTGTAAACTCTGAGCTAGACCACTTTGTTCTCAAATCCCTTTGACTAACACCTGCCCTTGAGGCATTTCCAACCTAAGCCTGTAAAGAAAAGCACTGACACAGACTGGTGGATTTGCTCAGCTTTTCAGCCACACTCTGCTCTTCTTGGTTTCTCGCCTCAGCTCCCTGTCCTCTGGTGCCTCCTGCCTTTGATGTGCTGATAAAAGCTTGTGTTAGTTTAATGCCTTCACTGAGGGAGAGCCAGCAGGAGGGAAACCCTTCCCACACTCACATCGAAGGGCCTTCTGCACCCGCCGTAGTTTCATGGCCGTCCGATACGCCGAGAACTTGATGTTGTTCAAATCCGCTGCAGTAACATAGGAAAAGGAGAGTAAAACTGCATTACAACATCTTTATCTCCAGGGCAGGAAGCAGCAGTTGCACTTCCAGACACAGCCCAAGCAATAGAAGCAGAGTACATGCAGGAGGATGAGGGGCAGAGCCTGGAAGGGGGTCACACCCCACTGTTTTGGGGGACCCTGTGCCAGAGGGGGATCTCACATGCACCCCATGCTGCAAAAAGGCTGATAATACTGGAGAGGTTGTGTGACAGGCTCCTTACCCAGCGTCTGGTACAACTCTGTCATCTTTGGATGGTCCCAGCACGTTGTCTGGGCCTGGTGGCTGGAAGGGAAATAGATGGAAATCAAGAGTCGAGCTGGCAATCAAGCAGCTGCCAGGAGAGATTAAAAAAGGGACCCGGCTGGTGCTGGGAGGGGACACTGGGGCTGCTGCATCTCACTAAGCACACTTCTCAACCACAGCAGCACGGAAGACGGCCACAGTAGGATGCCCTCATTTGCTGCCATCACCCCTTCCCACCCTTCCAGAAAACATTCCCCTTCATTTAGGAACCTTTGCAGGCAGGAAAAGCCAGGTTCTGCCAGGCTGGGGGCAACACACTCCACTGGAGGTGAGTGCTCAGACCAGTCTGCTCTCTGTCCCCCACTCCTAACTGGTCCCAAATTCCTGTTCTCACCAGCTCAGAGAAGGCTGTGACGGGGAGCACACTCACTTGATGTAGTATGGCACTTTGTTGGGGGAAATGGCTCGTTCCCAGGGGACCTGGACAGAGGCTGCAAGGAGAGAGACATGTCAGATCAACACCAAATGCTCCTCTAACCTGATGCCGTTTCCAATGCCAGCCCATCAGGACTGTGCCAACAGGTGGGTGCCTCTGAAGAGGCTCTGCCTTCCCAAATCACCAGCCGGGGGTGTTGGTGCAGGCAAGCAGAGGCTGCCTACAAGAAAGACACAAGACTGCTGGTTTTGTTAGAAGCATCTTGCCTTCCAGGGCAGGGGCTCTGTATTTGGCTGAGCTCAGAACTCAGAAAGAGACACTTCTTGATGCTTTTGATGATGCTCAAGGCAGCACTGTGGTCACCCGTGGGCAGGGCTCATACCCGGGTGGGATTTGGGCACACACACAGCACTGCTTTTTCTGGCCAGGCTCAGGCACCCAAAGCATCTGCTGTTCCCATTACTCCTGCCCTGTGTGTCAGCTGCAGTATCTTGGGGAGATGAGGACATGTGCCATAACAGTTACCTCCCACCCTGTGTTTGTTATGGATGGAAACCCTTTTATGATCCTCAGTTATATTTTCCCTTTTCACAAGCAGCTTATCAATTCCAGAAACTGGAAAAGTCATCCTTCCTTTCAGGTAGAAGTACATGGTCTGCAGAGAAACGCAGGCCAACAGATCCCACTGACATTTGGACACCCTGCAGGGCTCAGCATTTCAAGGGTGGACCCCAGGTTATGGAGCACAACCTGCTGCCCATTCTTTGCAGATCTCAGAGCTGTCAGCCAGTAGCTCCACTCTGTAGAAATACCATCTCTCTGCTTCACCACATGAATGAAAACCTCCTTAACATGCACGTTTTTCAGCCTCCAAATGACTAACATGGGATATGGGGGACTGCCCTTTTCTGCCATCTGCTGTCTTGCCCACCCCAGCTCGGAGGCTGACACAGTCCCAGTATCACCTGGGGGCGGCTGCTGTGAGTGTCACAGCTCTGTGCTCAGAAGGGAGACCACACTCATGACCCACCCTCAGTCCCACAAGGTGAGGTAGCACAGTGCCAGCTCTGGGAGATGCCTCCTGCTTTGGTTCCTGTGCACCAGGCACTGGCCTGGGCCCTCTTCCAGCTGTTTGTGTGGCTCTGGGCTCAGCAATTGGGCTTTGCACCCTGTTCCTTCTGTGCCACAGCCCACGCCACTCTGCAGAGGCAGACTCACGGCAAGAAGCCAGGAGGACCCGCTCACGTACAGGAGAGGAAGTGCTGGGAGCCTGGTCCAAAATCCCGGTGGGCATCTTGGAGCTGCTTCAGGCGTTCGTTTATGGCAGCCTGGAGAATTGGACAGAACAATTCAGTGGCAGTCCATCAGGAAAGAAGACCCATTCAGGAAGACTTGTGGATTGACTCGGACATGTCCCAGCACACAGATCCTCTTCCTTCCTCTCCTCCCTTGGTGTTGCATCCCCCAGTCTGCTGAGCCCTCTACACCTCCTTCCCCAGGCTGAGGCAGCACAGGACACATCTCCACGTACGTGTACACATCACCTGTACCCATACTTTCACAGATACCCAAGCAGCTACAGCTGATATTGACACTGCCACCCATCAGACTCTGATTTTCCTTAGAAAACATTCTCCCACTGCCTTTTCCACAGATTTACCAGCCACTTTGCCCACACTGAACTGATCTCTCCTCCCCTACAAACACCAGATATAACACCCCTGCTGTGCCAAGCCTTGCTTTATCATCCTTGAAGCTCAGCAGTGGCAGCCCTTCCCCACCATCCTCCTACCCATGGTTTATTTGGAGTGCTTGTTCCTGACTCCTTCCTGACCTGCAGCTGTTTCCAGCGTGAGTTGATCTGCTCCAGGGTGCGGGAATTCTCCATGCACAGGTGGACATCAGAAATGGCAAGCTGGTGTGCAAGATCATTGACCACCTTCACCCCATCCTTCATGGGGGAGAGCTCCTCTTTGAACAGCTGGAGTCCCAAGTCCAGGGAAAACAGACACAAAGCAGGGGAAGAATGAAAAGAAGCAGGTGAGTGGTCAGGACTTGGATCTGATTCCTCTGCTACAAGCTCAGGGTGGGCAAGTGACTGCCAAGCCACTGCTGACTAACCCTCCCACAGGGTACCTTAGCAGGGGGAAAAAAAAACCCCAAACTAAAACAAGGCTACATATTACTCAAATCTCCTGAGAAGTGGGATGGGGACAGTGAATCATCTATGCTGAGCCACTGTACCTGTGTAAGGCCATGACAAGGCACTCAGCACAGACAGCTGCTCAGGGGACTGTGTGTCAGAACCACCCTCACAAAGTGAGGGGGTTGTGGGAGGGAGGACTTGGCCACTGAGATCCCGGGTAATGAGGCTGCATTGCACTGGTCTCCTGGGAAGCAGCATTTCATCCCCTCTGGGGCCAGGGCAGGAGCCTCCTCAGAGCCAGAAGTACCTTGGTTGACTGGATGTGCTCTGGCAAGGAGTCAATGAAGAGGTCCCCAATGGGTTCCCAGGTTTCACGCACGCTTTCAGCCTGGTCCAGTGTTGTGCTGAGCTCTTCCATGGCCCCTTTAATCTCCAGCAGCTGCTCCAGGGTCCGTTCGATGTGGCGGTGCTGGTCCACACAGCGGGCCGTGAGCTTCTCCCACAGCTCACTGGCCACGTTCGCCTGTTTCCACACAAAGCGGCTGATGTTTTGGATCCGGTGCCGGGGAGAGACATCTGTGAAGGCAAAGCACAAGGGGAACAGAGAGCAAAAATGAGAGCCCAGCCCAGAGGAGAGCGGGGCTAAGAGATGGAGGGAGGACAGGGCAGTGGGGCATTAAAAAACAGGGAAAGCTGGAAAGAAAACAAATAATAACGTTATCTATGTCTGCCCCAGCGTCTCTAGGCAGCCAGCCTGCCCACTGCTCCCTCACAGGCAGAAGCCCTGCTGCCCTTAAAAACCCTACCCAGACCATATCTGGTGCTGCCTCAGGAGGTGCCCCCATCATGGGCTGCACCAGCAGCCTCTGCCTTCACCTGGGACAGCAGCACTGTCCTGTGCCAGTCTGACCTGCTGCCAAAGGGCTGGGAACAGCCTGGGGCATGGTGGGGTGAGGCACAGCACTGACGTGCTGCTTTGTGCCACACCAACCGCCCCCACTCCATGCCAGCCCCAGAGGAGCTGTGCTATGAGAGAACAAAGAACAGGGAGCTCCACAGACCTTTGCTTTCCAGGGTTGGTTCTTCTAATTCCTCAAATGGATGCTGGGAAAGGAAAGCCTGTGCTGACTCCAGGACGGAGTAAATGTATGGTCCCCGAGACTTCACTTCTTCCATGAAAGCCTGGAGAGCAGAGCACAGAGATAAGACAGCAGGCTGAGCCAGAAAATTGTGCCCTGCTGCCCCCTTGCCAAATGCTGCAGTGATTTATTCACCCCAGGGCCCAAATGATGCTGGAGACACAGAGAGAAGTTAACAAAAAGAGAAATATTTTTGCAGTTCAGGGAAGGAGTGACCACCTGCCAGAAGGTGGCTCCTGCAGAGGTTTGGCCTGCAGCTTTGCTGGAGTGGGGAGGCAGAACAGCGAGCCCAGAAAGGGTGTGTTGAGCCAGGGCTGCACAAGAGGAACTGCTTTATTTATGGTGCTTTCAAGGGCACTGCTTGGAGATGCTTCTCACTCGTGCAGTCAGAGCATGGCCACGCAAACAGTCCTTCCAGCAGCTGTTCAGCAACAGGTCCAGCTGCTACAGGAGCAAGGAGAGGAACAGCAGGATGCCCCAAAGCAGCACATCTGCCAGGGAAGACTTCAGAGGCACACTGGTTTAGGATGTCCTCTCCTCCCCTCCAACTGCAGCTCCTGCTGGATGGGCTGTTTGTGCACCAGGGAAGAGGCTCCAGCAAGGATGAGGGCTAGCAACAGCAAGCAGTTTATTTTTGTTTTCAAGGTAAAAACACCTAAAGCCCGACAGCCACTGGCAGCAAGAAGAAAATTATCTGATCATGGGAGCAGGAAACTCTAATCTGTCAGGGTTTACCCCAGTTTCAGGGGTGATGAAAACGTGTTACTGCAGGAATCACTCATGTCCCAGCCACCAGGCTACCCTTAGACCAACCAGCCTTCTCAGGCTCCAAGATTCCAAAAGCAGAGACCAAGTGAGAGGCAGTTCCTTCCATTGCAGAGGCAGGACATAAGGAAGCAATGACAAGTGACAGGGCCCACTACCAGCTGCAGCACCAGCGGGTGACTGGAGGCTGTAATGCAGGTTTATTGTCTAAAACCACACAGGCTGTGCCTGACACGTGCCACGGGTATTTGCTACGGGCTCTGCCCTTCCATAGGAAGCAGAGGTGGGGACAGCCAAGGACTGTGCACTCACAGGCTGAGCACAGGCAGTGACACAAGGCAGGGGTCCCACCTCCAGCTCATCACAGCAGTGAACAGTGGCAGGGGAGGTGCCAGGGGACGTACCGCGTGTGTCTCCTTCTCCTGCTGCACCAGGAGGACATCGCCCCGCAGGGGCAGCTGCGCCGAGAGCTCCTCATCCTTCTGCCCCAGCCAGTCTATGATCTCCTGGAGAGGCACCTGCAGCTTCCCACTGTGGTCAGAAAAGGCCTCCAGTCGAGCCCTGGCAGGGGGAGTAAGGACAGTGGGATGGCAGTCACACAGACTGGAGAGAAGCAGGTTCCCCAGGGAGGGGAGGCACAGCACCATGGCAGGGTGGGGACCCCCAAGACCCCACCAGTGACTGTCAGCACACCTTAGCATGGGCTGTGCATGACCCTCAGCAAGCACAGATTCTACACTGCCAGGTGGGGTGAAGCATAGAGGCAGTGGGGAGAGGAAACTCTGAGGCTGTTCATTACCCTGGAACCCAGAGCAGAGTCACTCCGTGTTTGCCTGTGGGTCAGAACTGTGCTCTGGTTAGCATGGGGGGCTTGGGTTGGCATTTACAAGTCTGGGCAGCTTCCAGGAGCCTTGGATTAAGGCAGGACACAATTAACACGCCCCAGTTAAGCTCTCTGTCATGCTGACTGTGGAGCTGCAACCTCTGACAGTCTGGAAGGCATGTTCCCCTCAGTGGAAGTGGAAGGGCTGCCGGCAAAGGGACAAGCACAGAGTAGGTGGAGTCAAAGCCATGGGGCAAAAGGGGACTGGGTGCAGAGATGGCAGAGGATAGAGAGAGCAGCAGAGAGCAAGGAGAAGTGAAGGAGGGGAGAGAGGAGAGGATGGGATGGGTGGGGATGCTTTTCAGCATAAGGAGAAATACTCAGAAGCCTGTGGACAAGAAGGGGAACTGAGCCAAGGTCACTGTGAATTCATGTGGCTCATCAAGCAAAAAAGTTCCAAAACCTCCTGACAAGCACAAGCAGCAGGCAAGACGGGAAGGCCAGGCCAGCCCGGAGCTTGCTCCAGGCAGGGGCTCTTACCGAAGGCTGTGGGATTTTTTTTTTATCTCGTTCCAGCAAAGATTCATCTCCAGAGGGGCCTGGAGCCCAGCAGCACCGCTTGGAGCCCGGGGCGTTACACGCGAAGGTCCTGCACCATCCTGCGAGGCTTCAACCTGGGCAGAAACAGAACCACGCTGCATCCAGAGATCGCTGCCTGGGGCTTTGGGCACTTGCCTGGGGACACCCACCCCACTGTCTCCTGACCCTGATTGGTTTTTCAACTCACAAAGGGGCTGCCCTGCTCCTCGAGGGGTCTCTCAGTCACTCCCGGGACGCTCATGGCTGTCCCTGGAAGAAGGATGCAGTGCCAGCTCCAGCAGAACTAAGAGCAAAGGTTGCAGGAAGGGTTTACTGCCATTTCCTGCTCTCCTCAGTTATCCAGCAATGAGCTTATCTCGCTGCTAGCTGTTAAATCAGAGCCAGTCCTTATGTGTCACAGTCCCTGCAGGGCGAATGATTATGTTTTCTGTGCTATACAGGGCTTCTGTGCTTCAAGAAGAAACTGGTCCTGTTGTTCCTGGGGACTAAGAGGATCTGCCAACCTCCTTTACGCCATCCCCAATACTGGGAGTTGCCACCTGCTCCTCTACAGAAACTCAAGGATATTCCCTGCCTGCACAGCAAATCTGAGAAGCTGTTTCTCCTCCACAGATGCTGCTTCTCCTCCACAGCTCTCCAGAAGGAGCAGCGGTGAGAAGGGTGCTCTGAAAGGCCACGGAGAAGGTGATAGCAAATCCTAACCCAGCCACACGAAGGAAGCACACTTTGCACTGTGCCACTCAGCTGGGAAAACTGGGTGCTGATCCCTGGACAACAAATCCTTGGTGGAATCCTCTCCTTAGCCTTTAGCACGATATTGTGCCCCTGCTCAGGATGGCAGAGAAGACACAGTTGCACTTTGTGGTGGTAACACACAGCAGCAGGACTAGAAGCACTTCTCACAGGACTCGGTGAGTGAGAGGGGATTTTCTCCCAGAAACATAGTTTGTTGTGCAAAACACATGCCATGGATGCATTTCCACAAGGGACACATCGATGCGTTTCGCTGGAGCAACAGCAGCATTTCTATCGAATGCCACTTTGATATTAAGAGTTTGTTTGTGATAATTAGTCCCAGGTGCTTAATCAACCATAATTAATTGTGTTAGCACTTTCTAAACAGAGCATACAACAGGCACCCCTTTGCCAGATAAGGGCAGCTGCCTCTGGGGGAAAGCAGTAGCCCTTCCAAGGGGAACGTGTCAGTTGTCCTGTCCAAGGGTTTGTGGAGGTGTCAAGAGGAGAGATCCAGTCAAGCTGAGGGAAACAACAGGCAGGAGAAAACCACCAGACAAGAAATTTGGCTGCACAACTAAAAATAACCCCTCCACACCAGTTCTCAGAGAGAAATCAAATGATTGCCAAGACTGGTGCTAAGTTTGATTCATCTAAAAACATCTAACAGGCTGTTCTCTGCCTCCCCATCCTGCCACTCCAGGAGCATCAAGAAAACAGAGAAAACCATCACCCACAGAGTTCATAGGATTCTTTGGGCCATGAATAATAATCCACTGAAGATAAAACTGCTGCTTGCACATATAAAAATCAATACTCTGCATGTGCAGATCCTTATGGCACTGAAGTAGGTCAGTCCCACAGCACTGCCAGGGAACACTCCAGCCCTGCCCTCTATCCCAGAGGATACCAAAGGAGGGGAGCAGCTCTACCTGGGTGCGAGTAAAACTGCAACATGGTCCTTTCAGCCTTGTTTAGGAAATTAGAAGTCTACCAAGCCTGTGACTCACAGACCAAGCCCAGCAGATAAGCCCATGGCAGTGACCAAGCAGAGGGCTGGTGCTGAACATGTGATTCCCTAGGACAAAACCCCTGCAAGTGAGCAGAGGGAAAAACCTGTGCTTTCTCTCTGGGCATCCCCCAAGCATCCCTTCCCCAGAGCCCCAGCAGCAGCAGCCCGGACCTGCATTCCCCCTCCACCCCTGCCCAGCTTTATTTTCAGGCACAGAAGACTCACATAGGCTCTGGCAAGTGCATCTACCTGTGCTCAGCCACAGATCCGCCGCGGGGCCCCTCAGCTTCTCCAGAGGAGCAGGCATTGCCTCCCAGCCCTCCCAGTGCCACTGGCAGCACCAGGAGGGCAGCAGGGAAGCACTGGGTGCCCAGCAGAGCGGGATGCCCTGAGCACTGACCCCCCAGGAATGTGGAGGGGGGCGGCAGTGCCTCACAGCCAGCCTCAATCCCAGCTTTGTCCAGTGGCATTCCAGCAGCCTCCAACCTGCCTTAACCCCATGGCTGCCCTCGAAGCACAAAGGGGGCAGAGATCTTCCCGCTGTAGGGCAACCCCTGTGGGAAATTAGGTGTGTGCAGGGTCATTGCTGCAGACATAGGGGAAGATACAAGGGCATAGCAAAGGGGATGGGCTGGGATGGGGTGACCAGCAGACACCTTGCCCTCAATTGCTGGAGCACATGCAGAGCAGACAGGGGTGTTTGTCAGGAAAGAGATTTATCTGGGAAATGGTCCCAGTAATCTTCAGTTACCCAGAGAGTAAATAGTCATGTTCTTGAGATCTAACCCCAAGAAACCAGAGATGCCCTCCTTGTCCCCTGTGCCACAGGACAAAGCTGTCCCCCACATGCCCCAGCACAGTGCTGGGTACCAGCACAGATGTTCCCACCAGTCTGGACTGGTGCAAATAGTTTCTTTTTGCCAGAAGCCTCTGGGCTGGCTTCCTGTGTCCCCCACAGTCCTGCTGCCCAGAATTGTTTCCATGCTCTCTTCCACCTACAAGGAGGGAAAGAAAAGCTCCCTGTATCTCTCCCTCTCTTCCCCTCCTTCTCTGCCTGCACATCTGACTCCTGCTGTCCCTCCCTCTGGGACCAGCACAGCAGCCTCCTCTCTCTCCTCACCACCTCTCAGGCCCTACAGATGCAAGACCAGCTCCCAGACTAGAGGAGGGGACTTCAGCAAGGACAGCTGAAGACGGGTTATCTGCAGTCTGCAGAGAGCTTTCAGGATAAGGGCAAGAGAGGAAGGCTGTTTCCTAAGTGGCAACAGCTACACCTGAGAGAAGGAGGGCACAGCAGACTCTTCAAATGAGTGGGGTTGTCATTAACACTGCTCCTGCTCCAGCTCTCCTCCCTTCTCACAACAAATCCCACAGGCTCTGACCCCCTCATAGAGGCTTGGACTGCTCAGACAGGTCAAGAGGGTATTTGCCTTCTCATCTTGCTCTATCCCTCTCCCTTCTCAATTCATTTGCTTGGTTCTTTATTAACCACCCCTTCACTGGGCCAGCAGCAGCATCGTAACAGCTCCCCTGGGAGCCAATAAACCCTGACTCAGCTACCAAGAGGCTGCCCCACTGCCTCATTCTTGCATGCTGGAGCCTCTCTAGAGACAGCTCTGGCTTGCTTAGATCCTGGCTCTCTGGGGCAGCATGGGCCCAGGCTGATGGCCAGCAGGCAGGGAGGAGCCTCAGGATCAGCCTTTGCTTGTCATGTCTGAAGCACAATGAAAAAGGATAAGGCAAAGCTGAGACCTCATTTGTCCTGGGAAGAACACTGCCAGCACCCAAGGGGAGCTTTGGCACTGCCCATCAGTCTCCAGCCAGGTGAGGGGTACCCAGGGGCCAACAGCTACAGGTAAAGCAGGAGCTGTGCTCTGTCAGAGCCAAGGCAGCATTTCCCTGCTCCAAAGGTGCTAAATCAGCTCATGACAGCTCAGTGCAGAGCACAGGCAGCTTCTCAGGCAGTTGCCAGCACACCTTTCTGTTCCTCATTCTGCCCTGCCATTTACCCAGAGATCCCCAGAGACCTTCCTTCCCCTCCGGTGAGGAGCCTGGTCTGTCGGCTCAGAGACCCTGGGGGAAGGAGGAGGGAGACCAACAATGTGAGCACACTCTGTTCCTCAAGATAACTAGACTGGAAAGAGGTCAGATTCCTCCTCTGCCTTACAGCATTCACCAGGGGCTTATTTCCAAGCTCTTCTCTGCAACCGGGAAGGTTAGAAATCTACATTTTCAGCCAAAGCTGAAATTCTTCCAAGTTTCCAGGAAAAAAACCCAACCAAATACGTAAGAGCTGTTAACAGTAGCCTCTCGCTTTTTATTTTGGAAGAAGCTTAAAATCCATCTCTGCAGGTCGTCTCTCTTCCTCTACTTTGGGAAACACTTTGCAGCTGGAATGCTCGAGGAGAGCTCACGCCCTCATTAAGTGCGAGCCCAGGGGGTGGCTGGAGCTGGCAGCTTTCCCTGCCACCAGGAGCAGAGGCCCTGGTTTGCTCCACAGAGATCTGCAACCCCTGCAGAAAGCTGCCAGGAGAAAGGCCCACGGACCCAGCTCTTACCTGAGACAGCGGGTGGGCAGAGCTGCTGTGCTGCGCCTGGTCTGGGATGTGCCACTCAGGACATCGTGGGAGGACATAGAGCCATTCCTGCATCACCAGGGGCTGCATCAGAACTGATGTTCATGGGGATGGAGACAGCTCTGGGCACGAGCACCTGAAAAGCAGCGTCAGAGTCCCTGGGTCAGCTTGCACCTCCTCGTGCCCCTTCCCAGCTGCCTGGAGTGCTGCCTTCACAGCAGCTGGAGACTAAAAGGAAGCATTTCTTTATTTATTTCTACTAATGTTGCATCTACTAATGCAATTTCTACTGTTAGCATTTCTACTAATAGTTTCATCTAAATGTCCAGCTCTTTTTTTTGCACCTGGTTATGCAATTTGCTGTATTGATACCCTATCAGTAAGTCCCACAGATTATGTTGCATTGTCAAAAAGGATTGAGTTTCCTGAACTACACAAGATGCCCATGGTTTAAAAGAATATAGGAGAGAGGACGTTCTAGTTTTGGTTGGGATAGGGTTCATTTTCCTCCCAGTGGGTGGTACAGTGCTATGTTTTTCAATCCAGGACAACAAATTATGTTTACATATAACAGACATATCCCCATACCTGATGATATTTCCAAACACATTATTTCTTCCTTTTGTGTTCAGAAGGCAAATTGCCTAGATCCTCAGCCTTGTGCATCTCATACACTATCAGCTACACCCTCTTAGGAGTTTTTTTACTCATTACAAGATACAAAATTGCCTTTTTTATTATACCCCTTTTTCTGAATGGTATGACTTTTAAGGACAGTTAGCAGTGGCCTCTTGATTGTTCTGTAGATTGAAAGTGCAACCTCTGGTCAGAATGCTGCTGGGTTTTGTTGTTTGGACTCTGAATAAAATAAGCTAAAATAGTGATTTATCTCACTGCCAGCATCATCTCAGCTCTGCAGAAAGCCATGAGAAATCAAGTCCAGAGAAAGGTGCAAGGTAATATTTACCTGAACCCAACAAATTCCTGTAACTGAAGCAGTCCCACAGCTCTACATTCAACCAGTGGCAGCACCATGAAAGGAGCTGAGCACCAACATGTTCACAGCAGGATGGAGACCTCACATCCAAAATCTGTGAGCTCTATACAGGGCTTTGCCCAGCCCAGACTCAGCACATGGTCAGAGGAGCAAACCAAGAGTGATCAAGTACTGCCTGGGATGGGTCAGCAGTGCTGTGCTGTCTCCTGTCCAACCCACTTCCTAACTCAGTGATTGCTTTCCTGCTTTTAGAAGGTAACAATCACCTGCTCCAGCAGCCAGACCTCGTGTCTAAGCAGGGCTGAGGTGGCTTCCAGGCACAGACAGAGCAACGCTGATGGAAGGAGGTTGTTGGCTCCTTCACACCCAGCTCAGTTGGACAGCTGAGAATCCTCCTGCTTGGCCCTGCAGGGCAGGAGCAGGCAGCACATCCTGCACTGCCAGCAATCCCACTGGACAGACAGGTGAGGAGAAAGCCCTTGGGCCCTGGCACACACTGCCCATCTCTCACGCTTTTACATCCCTCACTCCCCTGCCTGAGCTTTCGCTGCCTCTCCCCCCTCCATTACACACATTAAAAGAACAGATTATCCTGTTATGATTTTTTTAATCTCTTAGCAGTTTTTACAGCCATAATTCTCTCCCTTTCCAGCAGAACAGCCTGTGCTGAGCTCTCCAACATGCTGACAATCCAAGGTCTTGTCCTCTCCCCCTCCCTCCCATTTGCACCAATAAACACTACAGGCTGTGCATCACAACACCCTCACCGTGCTCCTCTCCCCAAGCAGGCAGGGGATTATGAGGATACGTTAATAGTTATAAATCCCAGTCTTCAAAGCCCCCCAGCCTTTTGGGGCAAATTCACCTCATGCACTGTGGGAACAAGCACAGCCTTTGCTTCACCTGCTGAGTGCTGGGCTCCTGGGATGACAAGGTCCATCAGGACACAGAGCCATGGCACAGGGAAACTAAAGCCTGGCCAAGGGAGCAGTCAAAGAACCAGACTGCGCAGGAAAGCCAAGTGCCCAGCAAAGGCCACCATCCTCATCATGTCCCATGCAATACCTTGCTGACACAGGAACACTACTGCAGGCTTGATGGCAACGGCTCAGCTGCTCTTTGTCACTCTGCAACAGCAAAGACAAAGCCCAGAGGTGGAGAAGCCAAGGTAACATGGAACTAACTGAGCTGCACAGCAGCCAGCACAAAGGGGGATGTTCCGTGAGAGAGAAACAACCAGATGGAGAGGCAGGTCTGCAAGCAAACCAACAGCTCCATGTGACCCCTTGCCAAATGCCCTGCCACCACAGGAACGTGGTGAACAGAAACGCTCTTGATCTGCTCTGCTCTTCTGTCAAGACACAAAATAGCTTCAAATCTTGTACTTCTGCTTTAGTGCCTCAGTACAGTGCTGTGCCTGGGTCTGCAGCATGTGGAGCAGGTATTTTGTGGATGCTTCCTGGCTAAATTCCTACTGCTGATGCCTCCACCTGTCAATAGCCAAACCTGTGATCCACCTGGCCACCCCAATTCACCCTCTGCACTCTGCTTTATGTTGGTGCTGGAGACCCAGCATACAGCAGCCAAGGGACATCAAGTAAAACAGATTTAGGTGTTGACAACTAAACCTATGTTCCTGCTGTAGCCCACTGCAATCCTCTGCTTGAAAGGGAGTTGGAAAAGCCTCCTTCAGAGGACTCAGGGAAAAATGTGGTCAGGCTGTCCAAACAGTTACAAAGCAAGTTTGGTCCCCTGAACACATTTGTGTGCAAGAAGAACAGACATCAAGGCCCAGGCGAGCAGAGGCAGGTGAGAATTTCCACAGGAGGACACCACAAGAAGCAGCTGGAGACACATCGAGCAGGCACTGGGGCACTGCCCTCAGAGTGGAGAGGGCAAGGAGCGAAACCTTTCCACTGGTGTGTCTCACCTGGTCCTTGCTGGAGATCCCACTCCAGGTCCAGAGGTGGTCAGATCAGTCCTCAGAAGGATCAGGCACAGCCTCGTTACACGATACTGTTTTGCATCCTCCCACATGAAAAGCACCCAACTCTTGCCTCTGCTCTCAGCACACCTTAAGAAATGAAGCATTAGACGTTTTACAGTGCTGTGTTAGGGCTTCCAAACACTGTAGTAACCAAGCCACCACCATTTAGCCTAGCTGAGACCATGATTCTTTAGTTGAAAAATGAAAAAGCCAAAAATCTTGACATTACATTTCAACAATTGAATGTTTGCGCATTAGGGTGTATTAAAACCAAAATAATTGCCTTACTCTTTTTTTCCTCTTCCTGCATGAGCTGTGCCTGTTACCAGTTCAGTCCTGGAGAGCCTGTCCCACTCCCTGCTTTCCAGGCAGTGGGATAAAGGCAGCTGGAATGGCCTTTGTTCAGCCAGTTCTGCTTCAGCTCTACCACAGGACTTACAGCTCTGCTCGGGGATCTCTCTTCTCTTCCTTCTTTACAGCAGCCCTGGCTGGCAGGAGAGGCTGTGTCCCATCTCCTCCTCTCCATCCCAGCCAAAAGGAAGGTGACAGCCTGCCACCAGTGCATGTGCTGCACAGTCTGACTCTGCAATTTTACTGCCTTTCTTTAAAATCCTCCTGACATGAACCCATATCCAAGCTCTCCCAAACATCAAGAGAATTCACACTGCAGCTCCAGGTAACCCCAGGATTAGGGACCTGACACAGAAGGCAGACTCTAATGTCAGATGTTGAATTTCTGGCCCTCTACCACATATAACAGCATCAAATACAGCATATAAGTCAAGAGGTCTCTTGATCCCAAGGCTTATGCTTTGAATTGCTAATTTCCTCCAAAACATTCTTTCCGGGCTGAGACTTTCCACTTCAGACCTTGGCCTATAAGGAAAAAAATATGGGAACACTTGGAGGCAAGGCAACTCAGTCTTTATCCCATGAGGGGAATGGAAATACAAACATGTTCCCTGCTGCTGGAAATGTTAATTACTTTGTTGTTGTTTAACTTTTCTTGTTGCTTAACAAGAGAAGTAATAACATTTCGGCTCAGCATGTTCAGTGTCCTTTAAGGGGAAAGGTGGGAGGCTTGTGGATATTTCGGAGTTCAGCTCCCATGTAGATGCCAACAAAGGGAGCATTCCCAGGCTGTCAGACAGCAGGACTCCCTCAACAGCTTAATAGCACTTCCTGTTTCAGCAAAAGTCGGGGTTTTTGCACATGTAAGTAAATAGTTTAAGCCTGAGATCGAGGACCAGATGAACTACTTCCCAAGACCCCGCTGGTCAGGGGCTGGTGAGAGAGAATGAAGAAAAACCTTTGTCCCACTGGGACCAGCGTGCAGACAACACAACTTCCTCTTAGAGCACAGGCTCTTAGACTCTTTACAAGCCAGGAATAGATACCCAAACACACTCCCTGAAAAAAAAGTCATCCCAACATTCTCCTGGTTCTTACGTGCTCCTGTGGACAATGAAAGGGGAAAAGGGCTGTCAGCAATCTTCCACAAGAGCAGGCGTTTTCAACCCTATCATCCAAGGGCTAACAATCCCAGATGTCAAAGCTGGGGCTTCACACTGCACTTCCCCCGAAGGACCAAGTCCCCTTTATCAACTAGAATTAAGTGTCCTTCAATTAAGCTCCTGTCTTTAGAAAGTAACACAAAATCTTTGCTGTGCCTGGTAGTGAGCAAGTGGCACAGAAGATGTCTTACTCATGGAGGGTGAGTGAAGTAGAACCCTTCCATTTAATGATGTGCTCTCTTAAATGACCACCTAACTTTGAGCTCATAACCAAAATGCTACTTTAATTCAAGGGATGAACAGGTGCCACACGTCTTAATAAAGAAGCAGCATCTCCTCTGCTGGCTCACTCACTCTCCATTTTCCCAAGCAACAGAACATGCACGTTCACACAAAATCTCAAGCTGAAAATTTTCACCAGTTAGTTTTGCACTAGAAAACTGTGATGATGATGATATCTCCACCTCACCAGGTGAGTGTGGGTGTATGCCCACAACACGGCCATGCAGAACTGACTACCCCTCTCTCTGCTTAAAAATAACTTATGGGAATGCATTTCAGAAGACTGAAATCTAAATTTCTTTCACACATCATTTCGGAGTCCCAGCTGGGTTTTAAGTTGCTCTCTCCAAAAACCTCACTTTCCCTAGGATTTCTTCCCACCTCTTCTCCTCCTTCAATTAAAGGATAATGACTCAGGCACCCAGAGGACCCAGCTGTGACCTCACAGCCCTGCTGTACTGGCACAAAAAATTGCTGTCTGATAGATCTGAGAGCCAAAAGCAGCAGGAAAAGGAAAGAGCAACCTCCCAAAAGGGACGGGGAGGGGGCAATAACTTGCCTAATGACTGAAAGAATCTTGCACCAGCCATAAAAACAGAACCCACTTCTTCAGAAACTTGGCTCCTGTAGCCCTGAAGCCTGCCAAGTTAAACCCACTAAAAATCTTGAGCCTTGTCTTTCTCCTCTAAGCACCTGAACTTTCCCTTCCTGCTGGAGGCAGGAAACATGTCTTGCTCACTGTGAAAAGCACATCACCCATCACCACACTGATCCACAGCAGTGGGGAGAGCACACCCACCACCTGGGGATGGCTCAGGTGATGCAGCACCAACTTCTGCCTTCCTCGGCACTTTGTTTCTCTTCCTCAGTGTAAAACTGGGATCTCTTTCTCTAAACTGAATATTCCACCTTGCCCCCAAGGTTGCCTCTATTATAAATTCCCAGTCAAAGCACAGGGTTCTCTGGCCTTCAGAGGCCATGAATTTTATGAGCAGGTTGTGTGTGCCATAAAGTCACTTTTCCTTTTCCTAGATGAGATGTATTAGACTGACCTTATTCTTATGCTAAGGGAAGCAGTAAAGGAAAATGTAATTTTCGAGCTATTTTGGCTCAATTCTGAAATTATGAGTTTCATCACTATACACCTGTGAAAATGAGGGTTTCTTTGAAGACTGAATTCTTTCTGGTCAGTATGTCTTACTTCATGAGCCTTACAATTCCTTTTTAATGCTTTTATCACAGGCATGCAGGCTAAAGTGGAAGCCTTGAATATATTTCTCAAAATGTGATTATATTCACAAATTCACCGTATGTCTCCAGAACTCAGGGCTTTTGTTTGAACCCATTCATTTAATCCCTTCCTTATTTCACTTTGTTTAGTTTTGCAAAGAGCCATTCCAACCTGAGCAACCCCATTCACGGTTACAGTCCTGGCCAATTTTTGTGAGCAGCACTGATCTACCTCAGGTATTAATCCAGAGGCAAGGCTCTTATCTCAGCTTCTTCAGTTAACAAAGAGGACCTGGACGCAGCATCACATCCAACACCTTCCCATCCCAGCACTCCAGGCACCCACCTTCTGGGACACAGGTGCTGCAAAATGAGATAGTTTGAAATTGCATGTCTACAGTCTTGTCCCTGTCCAGAGAGCCATCTCCAGAGTCCTGCCTGGACAACTCCCACAGCAGAGAAAGCAGCTTTCAGCACAGGAGGGTGAGATGGCACCAGAGACTCAGCAGGCACACGAGCTACACATGGATGCCAGGAAAGGAGAAACCCTCCTGGCACAACTGAACCTGGTAGGTGGGACTTCACACAGCTTCTTCAACAAGGGTACTGTGGTCAGACAGGAAAGGCCAGTAAAGAGAATAATCAGGAAGAACTCTGAGGGGTCCAGACAGATCAGTGAGCAGCAGCAGGAGAGAAGGTGTGAAGAACTTTGGATTAGGGCACAAGGAAAACAGACTGACAAAAATTGGGCTAGACTTTTCTTATTTTTCAACACTAAAAACCAAAATCCAAACAAACATTGGTTTCTCCCAGAGACAGCATGGCATTTAAAAGTGTGGGAACAATTGCTCCACACCCCTCTCACTGCACATGGACAACCTCAGCACTGAGACCCCACAAATACAATGCTGGCTGTTCCACCAGTGGAGCTCTACAGCTGGGATGATGTGCCAGAGGGAAGACTGAAGGGAACAGGCTGGACTGGGGACCTGTAATAATCTGTGGCACCAAATCTTGCCAAACCACAGCCCAGGCTGCCCTGTGTGGCATGGGGAGGGAGGCAGAGTGCTGAGCCCTGGGGAGCAAGGAAGGTCCCCGTGCCTCCTGCAGGAGGTTCCGCAGTTGGTCAGGGCTGCCTGCATCAAAGGGAAGGTCAGTGGTGCCAACAGAAGACCTTGAGAGGGGAGGAGGAGGAAAGGGATTGGGGAGAAGCTGGGGGAGGGGAGGGTGGACACGTAAAGGAGCAAGGCTGGACTGTGCAAGGTAGTGAATGAAAAGGGCAGAGCCGAGACTATAGTCTGATCCTTGCCTACTACTCGAGAAATATTTGGTTCCCTGCCTTGCCCTGCTGTCTAATCCTCCCAGGAAGATGCTGGAAGGCCACCATGCACCCTGCCTGGAGCAGTCCTTCAGCTCAGGAGGAAACACTGCCAGGGTAAATAAGCCCTCGGTGTGCAGAGAATCAAAGCCGGTGAAGCCGGGATGCTGCCTACTATTGTTTGCCCTGGGAATCCGCATCACCAGCTGGTCCCCCAGCCTCTCCCTTGTGGAAATGGTCTTGGCCACCTCTCCTGCTCCCACCCTGACACCCTTCTTTCCTTCTCCGCAAGTTTCCTCACCCGCACATCCACGGGCAGCGTTGCTGTGAAGGGATACACACACACACACACACACGCGCGCACACACGCCCAAGGAGCGTATCTCCGAGGTTACCCATCTGCCCGTATTTCCCCCTTTTTCCAGCCCAGCCAAGATCTGAGTGGGAAACAAATTTTGCCATGGCCTACCTTCGGAGTCCAGCGGGTGTGAGGCGCAGGGGCAGCGGGCAGCGGGCTCCGGGAGCGGGGCTGTGTGTGTGAATCAGCAGAGGAGCCCCTGTGACAGGGATTCATGCTGAGCCGGAGCGCTGCCTGCCTCTCCCCCTCCACCGCCCCGGCTGCTGTGTTGCTATGCAATCACATCCCCAGGAACAGCATCTCCCCGAGCCTCCGAGGAGATACCCTTGACTCGGCAAAACGCGGGAGGAACAAGGACGACCCCACAAAGCGCCCGGCCCTTTGGAGAGATCTCGGCCGGCGATCGATCCGGAGGAGGGGAGGGAGAAGAGTGGAGATGCAAAGACAGGCACGCACGGGAGGAGGAGACAAAATACACATGGAGAGGGAGAAAGGAAAGGGAGGAGGGGACCATGTACAAACACAAAAAGCGCTGTGGTCTGACCCCTGGGGACCTGACACGGGCTGCTGGGCTCGCACACGCTGCCCGCCGCTTGCCGACATCTCCCACCGCCTGTCGGGGCTGCCGGCTCTCATTTTAGGTTGCATATGGCCCTGTGTGTGCTGGAAAATGCCAGACACATTCACCTCCTTAGTCACAATTTGGGTATCTGGCATAAGGTTTAATAAGTTAAAAATAACATATTTTAATATGAAAGTCAAAGAGCAGAAATAGGATAACTGCTTCGTTTTGGATGCACGTCCTATTCTTCTTAGAATAGACAAATAAGTAAAGGAAGAGCCAGTTCTCTGAGCTGGGGACATTTTTTTAATGTCAGTGTATCTTGTCTCAGCTCACAAGAAAGAGAAGGATTTGAGCTTCTAACTTGGCTGAGGACACAAACAGGCATGAAGTTTGGATTTTGGTCCCTAGATAACAGTTTACAGTTCTTCAGATCATTCCACCCAAGGATTTCAAGCTGCTCGAGTTGCCACAGCTGTTATGCTCATATAACACAAGAAGAAGCAGAATTAAATTACTTAGTCAGAAAGAGGATTCAAATCTAATCCCAGCCCTGTGTTTTAACCACTAGACTGTCTCAGCCTCTCCATGGGAAAATTAAAACTTGGGAAACACTATTTGCCTGATCCTTGTCAGAACAACTTTTAATGAGCCTTAGCCCTTTTTTTTTCCCCAGAGTTGACAGGCTGAGGTTGTTAATTTTCTACTCATACACTCATGTTATACAAAACTATCAGTGCTATTTATAAACTTTGTCCATATTCCTTTCCCTGCCTCAGCTGAACCTCAAAAATGCAGATTCACTTCACTCATTCAGCCTCAGTGAATGGATATATAGCAGCCCCACAACTCCTGAAAATCATTCCTGGCCAAGCCACCTCTCTCCCAGCAATGGAAATCACAACTGGCAAACCCTTTGCAGTGGCACAAGGCTTCCCATGGGCTGAGGAGTGTCGGTCAGGAAATGCTGCTGCACAGAGTGACAGTGCCCAATGTTCCTGTTGCCCAGGGCTGTGCCCACTGTGAGGGGGAGCCAAGTCTACCTTTGACCCAGTTTTGGCACCTTGAGAGCAAACCTTTCCAATCCCACACCTTTGTTGGAAGGTGGATGTGGGCGGATCAAAAGCTTTTATAGGTCACCAATTCAAACCTGGGGAAGGCAGTCAAAATACAGTTGATCTTCAGTAAAATACATTTGAGACAGTCCCCAGGAAACCAGTGAGCTCCTCTGGATGGTACCAGCCAGAACCTGCAGCAGGTGGGTGGCTGACCCTGAGGAACTTCTTCCTTCATCTTAGACAGGTGAAACAGGAGTCAGGAGCAGAGCCCTTGAGCACACAGTGAGGCAAGAGGCAGAGAGAACTCATGTGACTACACTGAAAGGAGGTTCTTAAATAGTAACCTCTTTACGGTTGGTCCCAAAAGGAGCAACAGTGAATACTTAGAGTACCAACCCAAGAATATATACTCACTCCACACACCTTCTGCTTTTAAAAGCTTCTTCAATAGCTGCTGCTTCAACAGCTGTACTGATGCAACAAAACTCAGGCTGAAAAGCTGTACTTAGACCAAAAAAATAGATGTGGATAGGAAGACAGAAATGAGCAGAGACTCTGCTGGGCTATTTTTGTGCACACACACACACAAAAATAATAAGTCCTGGGTTAAGTAAGGAGAGAGAGAGGGGGAACAGAGTGGTGGAAGGGCTATCCAGTCAACTCCAAAGACACCATTCTCCAGAGAGACACAGCCAAATCCATTGGCAGCATGTACCTGTCACCACCAGCATCTAAAAGGGACATGACAACATGGATAAACATATCAAGCCAAGTTACACATGCACACAAGACAGACATGAGCACAGAGACATTAACACACAGCATAAACCACAAAAACAAGGTGCTTTGCAGTGCATGCATCCTAAATTATTGATAGTTTAAGGACAGCAAAACGCAGCAGGAAAAAAAAATATAAATCTCTCTTGTGTCAGTTTAGCTTAAATTGTGAGACAAACCAGAACCTCTGGTGAGAGAGTTGCTTCCATGGCTGGGAATATCTTCCCAGGTCTCCCAGTACTGTTTGAAGGATGTAATTAGGGCAAAGAGGCAAGGAGTTCAGAACTGCAAGGGAATCAGGGAGACAAACTCAGATTTGTCATAACTGCAGTTTTCACATAAGCACTATAACTTTTTTAAGTGTATGGGAAGGCTTTTGAGATGGGATGCTAAATTTGGTATGCTTTGAGTTCTAAAGAGAAGTTAATCCTAAAAAAAAATCTCCCAGAGAACTTCAAGAGCCAAGCTTCCAGAAGATACAGTGGTACCTCCTATATGTCTTTCCCAAACCAAATATTTCATATATTTAAGTTTTATTAAATGGCAAATACATACCTTTTTAGGAAAATTAGGCATTTCCCCCTACCCATCAGGGACATCTCAATATGCACCATGCTAAATGCAGTGTACAAACATAAAAATATAAAACAGCATCAAAACATAAAAATTAAAGCGAGGTTTTATAAGGCATGAACACGAAATTGACACATACATTATATATTTATATATATACACAAACACATACTGGCAATATTTTTAGTTTGGTGATTTTAGAAAACCAGAAGTAAGGGCTCTGTCTGGTCTCATCCTAAAGTTATTATTAATCACTTCTAAGCTGGAACATCCATAACACTAATTATCTTGCATCACCAACCAATAAAAACATTAACTAGAATTATGGCATTCACCTTTTCAACACAATACCTCAGGTTTCAATACAGTTAAAGGCTATTCATTTTACTCTTTTGCTTCCCATAACTTACCACCAATTCAATTTCTCTTCTAAAACCAGTCCTTGCCACAGGGAATCGGTTCCAAAAGTCACACTTTCTCGTCTCTCCTTTGAAACTTCAGATCTCCTGAAAGAGAAGGATCCTCTTCCCTCGTGTAGGGAAGGGGAAATGTTGTCACCACCCTTTGGAAACTTTGCTGCGTTCTTTCCCTTTCTGCCTAAAGCTCAAATTCATCAATTTATCCCAACTGAAATATTTTAGAGAGTGATGCTTTACCCAGGAACCCAGAATGTGGGCTGGGCGAGGTAGATTACAATTTACCAATGTGGAATAAGTTCCCAAAAATCCCTCCTATGGAGCACTGCCAGGAATACACACAGAGAATGCAAAGTGAAGAAAGGCTTCAGGGAGCACGAGGCAGCAGCAGCAAGGAAGGCAGTAGGTCAGAGCATGATCATAGAACTGTACCCAGCTGATTTTTTACCCAGAGGAATTTTGTCAAGAGACCTGTGATGAGGAACCCACCTAGCATTCCCAACAGAGAAGCAGGTTGAGCCTTACAGCTCCAAACTGGTGCTGGACAAGCAGTTGGAGGTTGTGAAGTTCCTACATGCATAAACAAGCCATTGTTATCCTAACAGCCTCCAAACCCCAAACACCTACACCAAAGAAAAGAGTTAAACCTTGACTGAGAACACACATAGAAGCAAATCCTTGCTAAAAGGAGAATACAGGAGGAGGCCAAAAAGAACACTTTCCCTAGAGCCATACACCCACAGTGTTCTTGTGGATCCAGCTGCTGAAGAAGAGCTTGGTGAAAGGCTTGTGAGCCAAGACAAAAGCCCTCATGGCTTGAAGAAATCCTGTTTCTCCCCAAGAGCCTGCAAATCCCCATTTTCCAGAGATGCAGGGCTCCCTCCTCTGGGTCTCCTCTCAACTGAAGTAACGAACAGGACTTTCTCACACAGCTGGCCATATCCAAGCAGCCGAAACCCTTGTTTGGATGCAGGATCATTGATCTCAGTGGTTATGCTGTGCCCACCTGTGAAGGGGAAGCCAGAAGGAACAGATCTTGCACAAAGGGACAGAGCTGCCCATCAATTCCAGTTCATTAGACAGGCCAGCAGGCCTGCGAGCACAGCACAAAGAGCCTCTCTCCAACAAGAAGGAACTAAACTAGAATTAGGGCCTTAAATTCCGTTTGGTAAGAATTTCAAAATAGGTGATTGGATATTGTGCCATCCTGTTCCTTTTTTTTTGTTTGTTTGTTTGTTTAAATAACTGATGTCAAATAAATAACTGCCCCTCCTTTGCTGGCATCAACAAGCACAAAAATCTTCCCAGAACAGATTCTACCCTGCTGAAAGCATTTAGATAAGCAGCGGGATACTTTCTAAATGCATGGTACCTGGGGTTAGAGAGAAGAATGGGCAGAGAACTGATACAAGCAGACAGCTGACACGCAATCAGAAACAGAAAGAATCCCCCTTTTCATTTATTCCTGCACAGGCACTGAAACAGTTCCCCCCCTGAATAAGAAATGGGGGCTACAGGGGAGACAGGAACTCTTTTCAGAGCAACAAGCACCAAAAGAAAGAGGGGTGAGTGTCAAAAGATTGTAAAAGAATTTGAGGGTTTGATGGAGAAAGAAAAAAAAGAAAGGAGAAAATGGTAGAAAAGAAAGCAAAACCACACAGGAGAAGGGTAAGGCAGGCAGTTTTCAGGGGCTGTTCTGTTCTTCAAAAGCTGTCAACACATTTACAGTGTGCTTTCCATCCTCCTCCTTATTTCCTGGGCTGTGCACACAAAGGAGCAGAAAACAATCACAGAGGAGCTGTGGAAGATTCACTTCGACACAGAACAGAGGTGCCCTAAGAGAAAGGAAACTGCTTAGTGATCCGTGTACAACAAACCATGATGGGAATGTTACAGGCCTAGAGACTCCAGAGAGAGGGCTGGGAGGAAACCTGCAGAGAGCAGCCTCTTCCTGCAGAGATCACACTCAGGACTCACAGGCAGCACAGACACCAGAGGAGAGCAAGTCAAACTGCACGGGGATACAGCTGCACATAAAAATATACCCACACACAAGAAGCTTATCCCTGAGTTCTTTAAAGGAAGAGCCACAAATGGTTCAGGCAGAGAATAAATTTTTTTCAAAGTATCTGTGGCAATTTGCAACCTAAATCCTGTGCCTGAAGCTCAGTCACGTTCCAGTGACTTAAATATCCCATCACCTATAGCCTAGACTGGAACAGCCCATTCTGTGTCACATTTCTGGCAGGTACCACAGCTTGCCTGATGCATGTTCCCTCATTAAGCTGCAGAATGGGATCATGTCTGAGCCCACAGATTTCTAAATTCTGTCAAGGTTAAAACAGTATTTAGAGTCTTGTGTAAGTACCTGCAGCTTTTTCCTTACCCTCTGTCATGCAGACTTTTTTACTCCTACAAGACAGGAAACTGAGAGGCAGAGAGGCATCCTCACAAGATGCACACCTTACCAAACATAATTTATGTACTTCAACACCTCCCTTGCCAACTATAATTACTTGGGAGTTACTTGGACAGGTCTAACAGATAGATGCACTTCTCAGGCATCCTGTGCTGAAAATCACGTCACCAAATGCTAAGAAGGACATGAAAGTTCTTAGTCTAAAACAAAGAAATCAAGCCTCCATCAGATCATAACCATTACTTTCATTTTTAAAAAAGCAGAGCCATGAGGGAAATCCATCAGCACAACATAAATCATCCTTCCTGGAAGAACATACTTCAGGACTTTGTTCTTTCAGGATGTTCATTGTCCAGAGCAAGCTTGTTATTAACATCTGTTGTTTTCCACCCAGACTGGATGCATCCTCTGACTAAAGAGCACATGAAGAGCTCCCTCACGCCCTCTCTCAGGAGCCACAGAGCTACAAATAAAAATCAATCCAGTGTGTATTATTAATGACAAGTTACCAGAGGATCTAGGACAACAGCCAGACGGCAGTTTCATTGTACTGTGACTCTGTAGAGAAAATGAATCCCTCGCCAGGTCAGATCCCTCAGTTTCCCTTGTTCTTGTCTCCTCTGTGCAAAGATTTGTGATAAGCCATTTTGTCACAGCAGCCAGGAGGAGATTACCCTGCCCTAGAGGGCTTATAACTGAGCATTGACTAGAAGACAAAGGGAGCCAAGTGAGGAGACACTGGGTAGTAGCACAAAAATCTTAAGCATTACATTAAAAAGGCAAAGTGAATTTTATTTTGGTACCAGCTAAATGTTATTAGAAGAGTCCAGGAGCACGCATATTGGCAGTTGTTAGAGCTGCAGTACAAGCCTCACAGATTCAATTTTCTGAGTGGTTACAGCTGTACCACCTTCTAAATCCTTGGGTCCTGATTTATTCATGGCATTAGGAATGCAAAATGCAAGCAGAGGGAAGTAGGCCAACAAAAGAATAGAAAGCAGGGATACAGAGGAACCAGTTTCTTCATTCCAGCTGAAAACAGGTTGAAATTATTAACCCTTGCAGAGCAAGCTCTCTCTGAAAGGGCATCAGAGCCTGATGCAGAAGATGCACTAGTGAGTCTCACATCACAAAACAAAATAATGATTAATAGAAACATAAAGCAAACATGGCTTCAGGAAAAGAATTCGGATTAACTGTAGCCCAAGGCATTTGCATTTTCAGACCCATAATGTTCAGGCTAATGTGTCTGACAGGGAGGGGTTAATGGCTTTGGTTGTGTGAACTGGGGACCAGATGTTCAGCTGGTGCAACTCAACATAGATCCATTAGAAATTAGTGGAGCTGTGCCTGCCCAGCCCAAACAGGATTCTGGCCCTGTACTTTGAAATCCTATCTAATATCCATTCAGAGATTTTTCCAAAGGGAAAGGCCTCATTTTTTCTGAAAACATCTAAACAGGCTACCAGTAACACTACAGGATGTGGTTCAACTGAACCACTACTATGGGCTTCTTATAATATTACAAAACCCTCACATCAAAAGCCTGGAGAAGCCTCCCTGCAAGGGAGGACAGACAGAAACTGGAGCTCCTCCACAGCTTTTCCTCATGGGGAGACAAGACACAAACCAGCATTCCCAGCCAATACCAGAAATTTGGGTCTTGGAACAGCATCCTCCAGAAATGAAAACACACACTCAAAAGTAGACCCAAGTCACACAAAACCATACACTTTCCTTCTAGTAAATTGTGTTGAGGATCATCCCTTCAAAGGGAGCTTGCAGGCCTAACCTAAACCTCAATATTCTCTGGGGGTGCTGGTTGACAACATGAATGTAGACCTTAAATGAACTTTCCCTCCTTGTTTCTCTCAAACAGCACCACAACACAGTTCTGCCACAACTTCAGTGTCTCCCCAAAGTGGCACCTTACAACGGGCAGAAACAGGCACTGGAGGTGAGTCAGTCAGTTGTCACTTACCCAGGAAATGGATGAGCCTTGACCACCTCTGGTTTTGTCCTCAGAGCAGATGCTGTGGTCACACAGGTCCTGGAGCTGTAGTAGGAAACAGCTGTGCTTGTAATAGGAAACTGTCTACAAAATTTACCATGATGGTTAGAATGCAAAGAGCAAGCAGAGGAAAAAGCAACAAAAAAAGGACCATGAAAAGGTACAGTAGCACACTCCTCCCTAAAAAGGCCATTCTTCCTTTCAAGTGCAATTCTAGTGAAGTCAGATATTTAGAGAGGAAAAAAAAAATGAAGAAAAACGTCCAAATGTCAAAAAAGACAAGAACTACCACAGCACACAAAGAGGCTAAAAATCATCTCAGGTGCCCAGTAATACCAGGCACGTCATTGCTGCATGGGAAGGATTTTAAACAGCCATCCTGACCAGCAAAGCTGACATTAAAGGAAAGTTATCTCTCCTGTTATGGCAATTCTGCACTAATAAGTGTCTAGACTGTGCACTCCAATGACAAAATTTTGCACAGGATGCTTAAATACTTTCATAACACATGTTATAATAAAATATCTGTGAATTTAACAACAGCCTCCCATAAGGTGATTCTGTGTTTTCTCAACCAAACACTGACCTCAAGGGAAAACTTATCTCAGGGACCAGTAACTATGTAACACTCAGTATATCCTGAAGGATTCTGCTGTAAGCTCCTTTAAATACATTTACATACATCACACACACTCTTAAGAATCTAAGCATCTTTCAGAAGTGAAATGAAGCCTTTGGCAGCACCTGCCAGTCTGACAAGAATGCCAGAGCTCTGCTCCTTCCACAGGCTTCAAACAGCACCCAGGCAACATGAAGCCTTGTCTTCCTGGCTATTGCTTCTTTGGGATGTTCTGTATCTGCTCCTTTCCCCACACAGACAGATGAGACAGGGCAATATATGAGACATATTAACCAGACCATCACTGGGGATGAGAACTGTGGTACCTCAACCAGAATCTGATTTTGAGAGGATGAAGAACCAAACCTATCTTTAGTGGCTCTGGAGTCACTCTCAGGACTGATTCCTTTAGTGGCTCAAACTACAGACTCACCAATGCAAAATTCAGTATATTCTGACCCAACTTTCAAGTGGTTACAACCTTGTTTTACAGCAGTGAAATAAAGTTCACTCCAATTCTGGAAACCTCAGTACAGCTTCTCCCAACCACTACTCAGTGTTAAACCAAAATGACAGGAGATGATACTTTTTGTAGAGGAGTTTATTCGAAACGGCATGTTAAAACATTTTACAGAATATAAATTATATATATCTACATGTATAATACACAACACCTGCAGAGCTAGAAACACAGAAAGGGAAGCTACATTTGCACTTACCAACAGAAAATGGTGACCTGGTGACAATACTGTACAAGTCCTCAAATCACCAATAAACCATCAAGTGAGCACCAAATTTTCCAGCTGCATTAGAACATCACTATAAGCAATGCTGGCCAAAAAAAAAAAAATCTGTTTTGGAAGCTTCAAAATGAAAATGAATTTCAGGAGGGTCAGTTTGTTCAGCCTCTAAAAGTCCGTACATACATGGAACAAAAGGAAAACTCACATTGCTCCAACCCAACCCAACATGTACACAGTACCCCTGAAAGGCTCATTCAGTCGTTTCCTGCTACCTGACACTGAGGAAGGCAAAGCAGGTCAGGGAGCAACATTACTTATAAATGAAGCAGCACTGCTCACTGCATTTTTGAGACAGGAAGTGTTTGATTCTCAAAGCAGATACTCCAAGGGAGAAAACAAAGGATGAAAAACATGGATGGTACGTAACATGCAGCTCATCAGTTTCACACCAGAGTAGTTCACAGGGACAAGAGGGCCCTCAGTGTCAGTGACCCAAGCCAGCCTACACATTCCTTCTGTGATTTCATTTTCATAAGACAGATGTCATTACAAGAGTAATAGCTCTGTTTCTTTCCTCTGAGGAAGGAACTAGTGACATAGTCCTTTAGATTTTGCTAATCTGTACCAGAGGGCAGAAAAGCTCCAGTGAGTCCCAGGATTACACTTTCACATTCTCTGCCTTGCTTTGAGTGGCCTGGGAAACACGATTGATGCTGCTTTCAATAAAGAGCTTCAGGCCCTCCAAACCTTGTGCGTAGAGATATTCCAGATACCAGTCCCACCTTTTGCCCTATAAAACCAGAAAGAATAGTTAGATGTGCAGGACAAAGCTTTGTCTCTTTCCAGGCCAGTCTGAAAAGGTCTGCAAGCACTGCCTTCCACAGTCTGACAACATCTGTAAATACCCACACAGCTACAAAGGGACACCTCTCGTTCCCAAATGCCCAAACTTGCACACACTCTCAGCTTGAACATGACACATCATGTTTTTAATGGTGAAAATATTTATAAATCCCCTTTATAAAAAGAGCAGAGTCTATTGGATCAACTATCATCATCAACTAAGTGAATATGGATATTAAAGCATTCCTTCCATCACCAGTGGTGATTCCTCCAGATGAGGCTTTGAAGTACCCTGTGATACAGGAAAGGAAACCTACTGCCACTTTATTGCTCAGAGGAGGATTTCTGTTCAAAGCTGTAGCAAAGCTACACATCCATCTCAGAAATTTAATATTAACTTCACTGATAATAGAAATTCTGCTCCAAATGCATCAAGAATGTAACTTTCTCTGGAGCCTGCAGAAAGCAATAAACAGAGCTTTGTGCTGATACTGCACTGACTCATGAAGGAAATATATAAAATCTCAGTCCACTAGCCACAGATGGCTAGATACACAACTTCAGGTCTTGATGTCCTCTTGTTTGGCCCTGCTAAGAGACTGAATCAAAGCCTACAGCTGGAATTTTTCCCTTTAAGATTTTTTACAGAGCTGTTGTGGAATAGGTGTATATTATCCTCATCCTCTTCTATATAACTGCTGAAAACTGCCTGCCTTCACTAAAACAAGAAATCTTACCTTAATTAATTTGAAGTTCAAGGTGGTATGCTCTGGAAAAGCCTTGAGGAGAGGGAATAAAACAAAATCATGTCAGATAAAAAGTATGTCCAGAGTTGCTGAATCTCTGCTTAGGTGTGCAAAGAAGCTCAGAGCTTTTTTATTAATGCTTCAGGAAGGGGCTTCCAGTGTCATACTGTGTCCATAAGTGGCAAGATAACATCTAGACCCTCTTGCCCTGTGCTGCAGCACTACTGGATAGCAACAGGGAGTATTTACAGGTATCTTTAACCACAGTCTCTCACCAGTGTAAAAGCTTCCCCTTCAAAACATTAGAAAGGTAATTCCCATCAATGAGAAAGAGCAAGAGGAGAGAACCTACTGACACTTCTTGTGTTCCCCGAGTGTGCTGCAGAGCAGTGCCCTCTGGTGCTCAGCATTGCAGCGACCCTGCTGCTATATATTACCTTCTTATGCCTTAAAACATACCTGGAATCACTGCTAAGCAAAATCTGTCTGCAGTAGCAAGAATGCAAAAAATTCTCCACAAGAAGGCTTTGGAGTTTGTTTTGTTGTTTGGGGTTTTTCTGGGGGATGTTCTTTTTGGGTGTTTTGTTTGGGGGTTTTTTTATGGTTGTTTGTGAGTTTGGTTTTTTTTAATGTGTAAAACTTCCAAAGATGAATCAGAAAGCTGTATCAGGGGAGGTTTAGGTTGGATATTAGGAAAAGGATCTTCACCCAGAGGGTAGCTGGGGACTGGAACAGGCTTCCCAGGGAAGTGGTCACGGCTCCAGGGCTGCCAGAGCTCAAGGAAAACTCCCTGAGGCACATGGTGGGATTCTTGGGGCTGTCCTGTGCAGGGCCAGGAGCTGGACTTAATGATCCTTGTGGGTCCCTTCCAACAAAGGATATTCTGTGATTTGAGGAAGCCTCAGAACGAAAATTACGCGGACAAAAAATACGAGAAAGACCAAGGAAAAGAAGTTGTGTGTAATAAAAATAAAATAGCCTCCTCTGGCAGAGAAAAGGTTTGGGTTTAATCAGCAGTGAGAGACAAACTAGCTCGATTTGGGACACTGAGCACTGTGAACTGTTCCTAACCAGCATTCTTTGCTTCAGCTTAACCCTCAGATGTCCCTTGCTTCATTCCAGCAGTCACACCTACGCAGGCCTTGAGCCTGCCAGCGTTTCTCATGACAAAATGGCATTCTTTGTACACCCCTTGGACAGCCTACAAAATCTGATTTCTTGGAGCAGGGCACACATCTCAGAACAATAACAACCCTGGCAAGCTGCTCCCTCCACTCTTCAGCAGCTGCACTGAACACACGATGGCACCCACAAGGCAGGACAACTACTGGCAGAACTCACACCAGACAACACAAGATTGTCATACTGTCTTACCTCTGCACTTGAAGTAGCTACTTGTATTTCTATTTTAATAAGCCATTCTCAAAAGCTACCCCAAGAGCCAGAAAGCACTGCTAAAAAGTTCTACCATGAACAGCTGTATACAATTTAACTGCATATTTCTTGACTTTCTGGAGTTAAAATATTTAGGTCACACTCCCTATTTTGTGGGGCAGGAGGCACTATTGGGAAGCTTTTACTGAATTGTCACTTATTTCATTGATTAGCTATTTTAGTTCTATCTTCAAAATGATCCTAAGCACAAATTCACATTCAAAACTGATACATTCGTGTTTTCAACACCACACAAACAGAATATTCAAATTGTGTCACTGATCTGACACAAACATAGAATGCCACACCAGCTTTTGGAAGCTCAGCTGGCTCTACAAGTCAGCCAGGACACTGAGGGATACTGCTCTAGAGAACCTGTCATGACAGAACATCTTGGCCTACACCATTACCTCCTTCAGGAAGAGGATGGAATAGCCCATCATGGCTGGGTGGTAGACAATATTGAGGCTGTTTTTTACATCCTTCACTTCAGTTTGCTTCAGCAGCTCATCATCCATATGAAGACCTTGAGGGTGACTGTCCTTCTGGAATACACTGGATGTCCACAGACAGCCCACCATAGCTGTTATGTACTGGTTGTACTCTTTGTATGTCTCATTGCTGAACTTGAACTGCAGTATTTTCTGAGGGACAAAACAAATCAATGAAACAGCATCCTCAAAGCAGCTGTGTGTTCCCACAGTCCATACAAGAATGCCACTAGTACAGCTCCCCTCCATTCAGCCCAATTCCTTGCTAAGGTCTGTTCTAGCACATAACAAATGTGCCCACAATACCTTTTTACTCTGCTCATTTTCTTTTGCAGCCACCAAGTTGGTTCGATACCTGAAAAAGCACCAAGCAAAAGAGGAAGTCAGTGGCCTGTACATCTTTACTCCATGCCAGGAGCAGAAGTGTAGTAGAATTGCCAGTAGCTTTGAAAAAAGCTGGAGGAATGTATTAAGAAAACTTATTTCTGCCATTAGAGAGATCAAACTTTACTGGTAAAAGAGAAAGACATGAAAAAGAATTCAAAGAGACTTTATCACTTGGCATAGACCCACCCTTTCCAGGCAGAGTAGGGACACACATCTGATAATATTAATTTCTTAAATGATTCAGACATGACTGCTTTGCCTGGGACAGGCACCTTCATAAATTCAGTATGCAAGAATTGACATCCAGCCTTAAAAATCAGCAGAAAAATGTAGTGTGTTTTTAAGAAAGCAGGCTTTCATTCACTTCGCAAAGAAACAGAAGCCACTGGAAGTAATGCAACTTGACAGTTGTTCCATATAATAAGCACTAGCTCCTCTTATTTCCTTAAGACCATCCTGTCATGTTAATTACCCTGCAGATTTCCTTAGAGAAAAAGCCACATGGAGAGCCCTGCACCAGCTGTCAGCTATTGGCTACTCTTCTCCTCAGATGCAGCCACTGGAAGTAACAAGGCCAAGAACCACAGTCTTGGTGGTGGATCCTGCAGAACACTGAACAGAGCTGTCTCTGGAGTTGCCAGCAGCACAAGGCAGTCCAAATTCCCAGAGTTTGGAGGTGTCAGAAGTGCTTCCTACTCAGCACAGGACAGAATTTGTAAGGAAAAGCTTAAGTCTAGTGGTCAAAGCAGAGGAGTAAGAAGTTATAGTTACTCCTAGTGATTCCAGCTGGCTGATTTAAGTTCTCTCGAAACCACATGGGAACTTCCTCTCCACATATCAAAGATACAGAAATAATACCAGGAAAGAGGTCAGAATTCTGCTATTTTGGGCAACAGACTGAAAAAAACCCAGTAGTAACTACAGCTGTAAAATCCTGCATCATGAAAGCTGGGAACAAGTAAAAGTTTCACCTTTGCCTTGCATAGGCAGAAAAAACAGATTTCAGATTTTACACCAAAGTAAAATTGATTGAAAGAGAAGAGGAGATGACCCCACAGCCCACACCCACTGTAGTACCTGTACATAATGTAGCAGAGCTGATCCAAGGTGACAGAATCCATGCTGAGCAGTGCTGAGTAGAAAACCCCAGCAGGAGGCATTATCAACAGAGGCAGGTTGTACTTCAGGTACATGTCAGACACCTACAGAAATGAAGCACATCCAGGCTAATTATTACTGCCAAAGTAATGGTAATTACAAACCCTGAAGGATGCAAGCGCAACAGAGAGCATGACACTGCATTCCAGCCAGATCCATCAACTTCATCTGGAAGGGAAGGCCAGGGTGAAGCTGTTCTGTTTCCTTCTCAATGTGAGGCACACAAGTTCATATCTCAGTCTCTGCAGCAACCACTCAGGTACACCATATGTTTCTGTCATGGTTACTTGCTGAATCAAATCTACTCAGATCCCCATAAAAAAGCACAGCCATTATTTTCTGATCTGTTAGACCATTCCTAGCTGGGATTGCATTAGGCCTGACCTTGTTCCTAAGCCTGCCTTGCTCATACCAGCAAGCCAAACAGATCACACATCTGTGTCCAAGTGGGAAACCAAATCTACTTGACCTTGCTGGAATTTCATGAACACACAGTAAAGCTTTGTTCTAAAAAAGATTATATGGCCATACAGCATGAATTTATTATCAGACCATGTTTGGAATTTTAACATTAAGTTTCAAATAAAAAAAAAAAAAAAAGGCATTTTTAAATTTATGCAAATTTAACAAGATCTTCAGCTATAATAACATTGAAAGCAACATTGCTATAATGTAACACATTACTGTCCTCTATGGCTTAGCCATGGTAACTATTCCCAAAGGAATGCTCTTCAGGAAAGTATGCACCATTCTCAGAAGAGTGGTGGTCTAAGAATATGCACAGCTAGTTATTACAGCTCAGATCATGAAAAAGCAAGCAGTGACAGCTCACCATCCAGAAGATGGATACTTTTTACATTCCATTAAATTAGGCACAATAGTTTTCAGACTCCTTTCCCTAACGTCACAACAGATTTTTCACTGAAGGTTGTTTGCCTTAGCTTCACTTTACTTCCTTGCCACAAAGTACAGGCACGTATTTTTATTTAACTGTATTACTCAGATTTTGAGAAATCTAGGCTCTCCACTTACTGCCTTGGCTGCAGAGATTTTACTTTGTTTCAGAAATCTCTAGAGTTCTGAGTACATAAGGAAAACATCAAGAAAAAATTCAAATCCTAGTTGCCTGCTAGAGCACTAATAAAATAATACATCAAAGGGTGCATGATTCTCTGTATAATCCCATAAAATAAGCACTTAATTTTAAACACACTGTCCTATGCAAGTATTGCTGCCCATCAGTTTTGTGCATTTTTAATGCACAGTTTAGTTACAAGTAGATTCCAGAACTATCACTGTTTTTTCAACTATTGTAGGAGTTTTTGCTGTTGTTACAGCATGGCTGGAGTTCACAGTAACCACATCTGCAGAGAGGACATGAGGAAACTGGAGAATAGACTCAAGGCTATTTGATGCTGCTACAGGACAAACTAAGGAAAAAAATAATTTTTCAAAGAACCATTTAAGGAAAAAAAAAAAGATACGCTGTTTGAAGTTGAACTGAGCATTGTTTTCTTTAGGTTATCATTAAAAAAGCATGTTATGCCCTACAGTTACTTCCCCTTCCACAGTTCACATCTGACTTAAGAGCAACCACGTTTTAGCAGCGTATTTAGCTCTGCCTATGGATGTAACAGCAGCAGCTTTCACCTGTAGATCTACCAAGCATTTGGAATAATCTTGCACTTAATCACAAAGTTCTGTCAACTATAATGAGGAAGATGTTGTTATGCCCTAGCTGAAGAAATGCACACAGCCTTAGAGTATTTCAAAAGAAAGCCAGAATGACTGGGACACTCACAGTCTCATAGAAATCCAGAATGAAGATGAGCAACAGTGTGGAGTTGTTTTCCAAGTGCAGTGCAGCAGTAGAGATCCGCCCCACAAAGTGGATCAGTTCAGCCACGGCATTCACTGTTCCAGAAAGGGTGGTATTCCTGCAGCAATCACATGGCACAACGTTAGAACAGACACCTCTCTGCAAAGGGCAACATGGGAAAGTGGTAAACAGAAACTGAAGGTTACGCTTTTGCCCCACCAAACACTCAGCAACACACACTTGTTTTTCAATGCAGCAACACCATTATAAACATGACCCTGCTGCCAACCTCAGGCTGGACATTTCAATTTTCAGTGTCAATAGAAATACTTTCAAAGACACACAAACAACAGGGCTGACAAAGTAGCTTACAATATAGCAGAATATACATAGCAATATAGCTAGAATATACATCTAAATACACTGGTGAGCAGTGCACACAGCATGGTCTGCACTTTTTTAAGACAAACTTACAAAGAATCAGGCTCTGGATCCATACAAGTCACATTGCAATTTAACCAGTTCTGCAACAGTTCTTTCAGGCTCTCAAGAACACTGCACTGCAAGAGGCAAAAAGAAATCAGGCTGATGGCAATTTATGTAAGCAAATAATACTAAACAAAAATGCCATGAGAATTGACATACACAAGGAAAGGTACCAAGAGTTTCTCAGGACCAACAGGAGCAGTGAGACAATTATACTTGCCCTGGAACTGAATGTATGTGTTACATAGCTTTTCCTGGAGAATGCAAGTTTCAAATACTGAGTTTAAATTGAAATAAAACAAGTAATTGTCTTGTGTACTGTCAGTTTTTATTTCTAGTGCCCCAGTAAAAAGAAAAAAATCTTCAGGACACTCACATTTCCTAAAGAAGTTAAACTGTGAGTATATATTTTACCCTCAGTTGGGCACAGACTTCCCCAAGAGAAGTTCCCTATACACTCCCTCAGACTGCTACACCCAACACAAGTGCAGAGAGCAGTATCAACTAGAAGTAAACAGCTGTTGTATTCACTCAAATTACCTTGAAGTAAATGGATGATGTGAAAAAGAGCTGTGCCAGGGGACCATAGATGTTTGACTTAATTTCTGAAACAAATGAGAAAGCAGTATGATACTGGTGAACAAATTCTGTCCCCTGAGATAGCCCCACTGTCCCACCTCACCCAAAGGATCTGCAACACATACCAGAAAAACTGCTGAGGGGGATCCAACTCACAAGATTGAGGACTTCTGGTCGGCAGGAGGAGCCATCCCAGAGAGGAAGGCTCTTATACAGGAACTCTTCACTTGCAGAAAATCCTTCCTACAAAGCAGAAGAGCAGCATTCAAAAACTCATCCCCTGTGCCTGCACCTTGCCATGCTCACTTCACCCCGGAGAAAGAGAGATGCTGACACCTCCTTAATGCCACACCATTTGCCAGGACGTCCAAATTATCATTCTCAACACCATTCTCAAATGATTTTTCCTGCAGAAAAAATAGGCCATTTCCAGAATATTGACTGGTACGTGTATTTTTATTACTTGAGACACTGTCACTTCTCAGAAATATTACAGAAAACTGGTAAGTCCTGGAAGTTCTTTAAGGAAAGACTTCTGGAAACCTTTGGCTTGCACAAAACATGCACTTACCTGTAAGAAACATTCTGCCTTGTAGACAGTTTTCAGGAAGCTCTTGAATTCGTTTTCATCTGTGTTATCAATCACACACCAGGTGCATTCTAAACAGGAGAGAATATTGGATTTGAATACAAGCACAGCAAGAACAAGCACAATGAGAAACCAAATTCAGTTCTCTTCCAATAGCTGCTTTAACATCATATGATTATCACTATAGATCTGAATAGCAAAGTACCATTACTGAAAAGTGAAAAGCCTCAGACATCCTTTACCTCCCTACCATGCAAAATAACACCAAGTTCCTACCTTCCTGGAGTATCTGGCCCATCCAATAGTAGAGCCTCAGGTAAATAGATTCATCTCTGATACAATTCATGTAGTGAAGCAGTAAAGGGTTTGTTAGCACTGAACCCATCTGGGAAGGAAACTGCAAGAGAAATCAAAGAAAAACAAAAGAAATACTCAGTATTTACATCACCAAACTGCCAGAGAGTCTTGTTCTATCAGAGCTGCCCAATCCTTTTACCAGCAACAAGAGCAGCTCCAGAACTCATTCATCATCCTGTTAGGACCAGATGGTCTGTTAGAACCAGGCAGCCCACACACTATTCACACACAGACAAGGCATAAAGGAATATACTTTGATCTCTCAAAACATTCATTGAGCTTACCAAGACCTTCCTGAAACTCACCTCCAGCCGGTGGATATTTTGTAGAAGCTGAGGAAAAGTCTGCAGCTGCTCCACTGGAAAAGTCTCATTTGTACTGAACAAATCAACAGAGTCCTTTTGTGTGCCCTCTTCTAAATTACTTGCACTGCTTGCAGGTATAGCCAACTGGGTATTCCATTTCTGTAGAAAAGAACCACAAATGAATAGCAATGACTCTGCTTCCAATGCAATTGAATGCACGTTTGGCCCGTGGTTCCCAGAAAGACCCTGTTTTACAAAAACCACATCCAGGCTTTCATTATAGTTTCTCTATAGGTACTCCACCCTTCCCAGTGCTGAAATAAAGCCAGACTCCCATTATTTGCCAATATTTATAATGAGAAATGCTGCTTGGCACCCTTTAGGGTCTACCTTAGCACATAACCTACCCTTTTTCGTGATGGAGGTTGAGTTGTGCCTAAAAATACTGCCTGAGCCAGGGGAGAGCTTCCCCGGTTTCTCTGCCTTACTGCACTGATTGCTGCTTTCCATGGGCCCTCTGAATTCTTGAAGTAAGTCTGGAAACAGAAATCAGACATCTGTGCAAGAAGCCAAACTAAGACAAAAGCAACAGAAAGATTAGTTTCTGTTCTGACAAACATCACCACAGTGCTGCAGGGACACTCAACTCTGCTTGACAAGATTTTCACAGCACAGAACTCTCATCATCCCTCAGTTTCATCACTTTTTGTGATGAAAAACAACAGTTGGGCTTTTGCTTCCTTCTGAAATTATGTCCTTTTCAAAAGTGATCCCCAGCACTTCTGTCTTATAATCTTCATTCAAATCAATCATCAATTCATAGAATAAGTTTCAGGTATACATCATACTGATTTTACTCAGTGAAGAGGTAATAGAATTAATTTTGACCACTAAATCATGCTGTAGCTTAAATGGAAACATAAGTACTAGTTCCAAATATACCAAATCTAACTCCTTACCTTCATTTTCCCAGGAAGGGTTATGGTCACCAGTTCTGGACAAAAGAGTTTGTAAAGTGACAGCAGAGCCTGCAGGTGAGACTGCATTCCCTGTCAAATAGCAGAACAAGAGGGTAAAACATGTGGGGTATGTTTTCAATACAGAAACTGAGTACTGTATTTTAGAAGAAAAAAATCCCAGTGATTAGTAAAAGATAAATTTCTAGAGCTACATGTCATAGATGAATAACTGAAAACTAAAGAATGGAAACTGTGTCAATGAAATAACATAGGAAAGGAATTAAAGAGCTTTCAGCAGTCATAGCTAATAAAAAGTAATTTAGCAACCAAAACTATGAAAAACAGTCTTTCTGCTGTCTCTAAAAAACATGTTGCTATAGAATCCGGTTTTTTCTTACAAAAAAGAGCAAGACCCTCTACAATCTGACATTTTTCAACCATTTTTTATACCACTTGCAAAAGGAAGATTCAATACAAAATTAAAGACCATAATAGATAAATGAAGCTGCCCCTTGCCTCAGATTTCACCACACCTGGCCATAAAACACAGAGCGTTGTGCATAGCCTTGCAAGTGCTCACCAAACCCATGCAAGAGAGACAAGCTTTGATGCTACAAAGACTATAATCTGCAATTCCAAATCCAACCACTCTTCTCCATCCTGTAAGGACATTAGTCTTACAAAGTGCATTACTAACCACAGTTCAAGCTCTACAAGAACTGAAACAAACTCACCATTTTTGCTTGGAGGTCAAGCAGTCTCCTAACCCGAAAAGGCTTGACTGGAAATACAATTAAGAATATAAACGATTTAAAAAACACTGTATCAGACACTTGAGTAAAAATGCAGTATCACTTTTATTATGAAGTCATGACAAAGCAAGCAGAGCCAACCATTCTTATGTCTAGGCTAACCGACAGATTTCCAATTCAGAAGGTGTTACACAAATTTTTGCCTGAACTATCACTCATGTTTCCTTGCCTTAAAAGCACCATATTGGCAAATCATTGCAGCAGCAGCTGCATTGAAAGAAAAGGCAGTACCAGCAAACAGAATCAGAACCAAAATGGAATTCCAGCTCTTGTAGCTGAGACTCACCATTTTCCTTTCTGGTCAGCAGGTAGAGCACGTGGCAGATGTAGGGGCACTGCAAAGCAAAGGCAGCAATGAGCTCTCCTGCTGCTGCAGGACACCCAAAAAGCAGCACAGGCTGCACAGGAGACTGTTCTACTCCACTGGCTGCCTCAAGCCATCCTTTTTAGTTTTTGCCCAAGGTACACAAGTCAGTTTCTTCCCAGGGGCAGAAGATTTTACCTGCTGATGTCAGACAATCCCAGAGACTGCAGCACTACAGTTAATCTTGGGAATTTAGACAAAACATATCCTCAACCTCTCTATGACACAGAATGGCAATTCTTGGAAACATGTTTTAACAGCCAGACCCCAGCAATTCTATAGTACTTCCCTGCTTATGGATCTAAGTTACCCAGCAATCTTATACTGCAAAATGAAAAACAAAAAAGAAAATAAAGAGAAAGATTTCAGCCATCAGGAAATTGTCTCTAACCAACCAGACTAACTCCAACATTAATATACTAATGAACATTTAGTTTTAGTTTGTCAATTCCGTATGTTCTTCAGCTACCCTTACCATCTTCTCATCTTGCAGGAAGAAGAAGAAACAACCATAGAGGGCATTAATTTGTTCCTTGTGATCAATGAAGTCAAACATTGTGATCAGCCACCTCAAGAAAAGCAACTGCAGACAGGAAAAAAGCCATATTACATTAAGTGATGGGCAAAATCGAGGCAGAGCAGTCAGTAACCAACTTCAGAGACACAATCAATAAGGATACAATGTGTCTCTGATCCACCCTCAAGGACAACCAGCGAGCTACAGGTAAACAACAGCAATGGGAGTCTCTGCCAATCTTGGTAAATGACAGTATCTTGTGTAAGGCCACTGTACATTAAAACCTCAGGATTTTTGCTTCCTGAAAATAACCTCCTGCACTGTGAGCACTTGCTAAGTTACCTGGATGTTGCCTGAGCACTTGTTGGCACAGAGCCAGGACACAGCTGTAACCACAGCATCTTCTGGTATTACTGAGGCTGGGATCAGGCTCTTCAGTAAACGAGTATTCACCGTGTCAGCTGGAAAACAAACAGCTTTAAATAAGGTCTTGTTCATGTACCAGGTTCTTTGATACCCTTTTGCAGCTTAGGTCAAAATTCTTCTGGAAAGAAATCATTCAGAGCTTCATTGTTCTAAAGTAACAGTGCAGAACACTTGGGGCAATGAAACCTACACAGACAAATACAGCAAAGAAAAGACACAATGCTTGCTAAGGGCACACTTCAAACCTTTCAGAAACCTGCAATTAAGAAGAAAGGAAAAAGTTTTCTAAAAATTCTGTAACAAGCCATAAATATTAACTGGATACCACTCCCCTGAAGCAAGAACTGAGGTTAGTTTTTTTACACCAAGGCATGCCAGAAAAATTAATTTTGCACTACAGTACCCAACAATACAGTCACTATAAACACATTATCTCAAGCAGGTTGGATCAGAGGGGAAAGACACATTAACAGAAGATACACCAGCAGTATATAAAGGTTTTACCAAATTTGCCGCTGAGCACCACATTCAGCAGTATCTCAAACCCTTCAGGGGGCAGCCCTTGTTGCAGGGCAATGCTTTCCACAGCAGCCAAGTGTTTCTGCAGAACACTGTTGTTTCTCAGGGAAACACGGCCTTGAACTAGGAAAAACAAATAGGATAAACACAGGATGAAACAACTTCTGAACTGAAAAGGAACTTTAAGCTTCTCTGAACTGTCAGTACATATGCTGCTTTTTCTTTACATGGTAACAAAAAGGGGAAGAACTTTTAAGACATTAAAGAAACATTTACATAGGTCAGGCATTAAAGATGGAAATCATATGCAAAATAGATTACTTTATATTATTATCATTATTTTTATTACTAATGCAATTACTATGTTTTCAATCTTAGAGAGCCAGCCTTGAAAGTGCTCTTACCTTTCTCAAAGTAGCTCAAAACTTGCTCCAGGGAGATTTCCTGGCTATCATTTTTCTGATGATCCTGAGGACTTTTTTCAGGGTGAGTTTTCCCTTCTTTTCGCCACGCAGAGAGATCAGTTTGACTTTTATTGTCAACCTCCAGAGGCCGCTTTGGGGTCTTAGAACTCTGTCTTCGCTGCATCCTTTTAGTCTCCCAGCTGAGACTGGAGGGTTTTACTCATTTGTCACATCAGATCAAGTCCTTCATTAGGCAAGAAAAGAGATCAACCTCCAACAGCTGAAGAACATCAGAGAACTAATTTCCTGCAAGAAAAGGAACACTTATTTTCCTGACGGATTTTAGAGGCAACCTGCATAACTTAAGAGTAAATTCAGAGGAAGTAATTTAGAGCTGCCCTCCAAAAGACTAGATAATATCCTCAGAAGATGCACAGACAACAGTGTGTCAAGACTCTATTCTTTCTTACATTAAACAAAGAAAAAAATTCACAACTAAAAACTAACACAGGCTCTTTTCAATTTAAAAATCGCCTGATAAAATTTTAGACCGCACTGAGATGTTTCAAAACAAATTCCCAAAAGCAACCACGCTGCGGTTGACATGAACTTGACTGACATGCAAGACCTGCAGAAAACCTTAAATCCTCTGGAATCCTGCTTGTTGCACCCTAAATCTCTTGAGCCCTCTGTAAGTGGTTCAGGAAGCAGATCGAGACACAATCCTCGGTGACCACACCCTGGCTACAGTCACAGCTTTTTCTCAGCTTCCTCAGCACCTTCTTTAATGTATGTGTTTGTTTTGCAATTCTACCAGAAAGGTTTGGCGAGCAAGAGCGCCGGGCATTAGAGGAGAACTAAGAGGCTGGAAGGCCAGCTCTGAGTGAACTCTGAGGGAACTTTCCCCTGCAGAACCCACCGCGACTGCCCCAGGACACTCCGGCCACCCCCCGGAGGGGGCAGAGGGGGCCGAGGCCCCCCCGGCCCGACCCAGCCCCGGGGGAAAGGGACAGTCCGGCTGCCCGACCACTGACCCTCCTGCTGCTCTGGGCAATGGCCATCCCCCTGCCACGGCCACTGCCCATCCCAAGGCCCACTGACCACCCCATGGCCACAGCCGCTGACCCTCCCGCTGCCCCGGGGAAGGGGCCACCCTCCCGTCATGGCCCATCTCACGGCCCACTGACCAACCCACGGTCACTGCTCATGCCACGACTCACTGACCACTCCCCGGGCACTGCCTACCCCACTGCCCACCACCTGCGCACTGACCGGCCCACTGACCACCCCACGGCCCACTGCCCA
>VXBX01000226.1:324364-339681 GCA_013400415.1 Scytalopus superciliaris | reverse complement strand
AGGTCAGGCCGCCTCAGGGAAATAGAGAATTCCTGCTCCTTGGGCCGCAAGGAGAGGCTCGGCTGCCCCTGTGACAAAGGACAGGCGGCCATCACCGGCTGCAGATGTGGAAAAAGGGGGGGTTTTTTTAGTGTTCACTGATGTTTTTGCAGGGGTGGGCCTTGCTCCGTGGGGTGACGTGTTGCTGTGGCATCTGCAGGGGCTGCGGTGAGGGAGGCCACGGAACACAAACCACAAACAGCAGCCCCTGTTCCCAAAGGTTTCCTGAGCCGGGTGCTCGGTGAGAGGTGGGTGGGCAAAGGGCTGGAGCGGTTCAGCCGTGAGGGCTTGGTGTGGGAGACACGCATCGTGGGGTGGGTTTGAGTTACAGAGTGATTAATAACCCCGGTCAGGTTAAAGTGTCTTTGGGGAGAGTAAAGCAAATTCTGTACCTATTTGGGATGGCCTTGAGGTAGTCTTGAGGTTCCTTTGCTCAGGGTGCACGTCTGGTAAGGGGTATTTAGTCCCTCTGGGGCTCTGGGAGTAGTCTTTTTCAGTGTAAATAAATAAATATATATAGTCTCTGGGAGTAGGCTTTTTCAGTGTAAATAAATAAATATATATAGTCTCTGGGAGTAGGCTTTTTCAGTGTAAATAAATAAATATATATAATTTCTGGGAGTAGGCTTTTTCAGTGTAAATAAATAAATATATATATAGTGGGGCTGCATCTATTTCAGCAGCAAACTGAAGAACAAAACTGCCTGTGAACATCCCTCATCGATTTGTACACAGATAGGATGCTGACAGTTTGCTGGAGTTACCTTTTCTCACTGCCACACTGTAGCAGAAATTTATCTGAGACTGTTTCATCACAATCTCCAAGTGCCCCTTTTAAATGTCTGTGGACATTACTATGTAGCCATGTAGTGTTCGGCTGTCTTCCACTCTGCATCTTCCTTGTCTCTCTCAAGTTGCCTGACATGATTCCGCCCATTTTTGTCCTTTTTCTTTGTGTGTGTTTGACCACAGAAAAGTGTTTTCAGATGTGTCTCCCAAAAAAAGAAAAAAAAAGAAAAAGAAAAAGAAATTTGTTTCTGTAAAGACGTTTTTCTCCAAATTTCAAAAAGTTTATTTTCGTGAATAATTAAAAAAAGAAAAAATAAGGAAAACTGAAAACAGACAAACATTAAGAAAACCAGACAAATTCAGAGGTAACACATGCTCCTTATGACACACTAAGTTTTCAGATACAACACAGGGATTCAGGCTCTGGTAACAGGAGTTCTCCCAGCTCACCAAGGCTGTATGTGGGATGAGCAGCAAGGTACCTGGAATTGTTCAGACCCTCATCTACCAGCAATAAACAACAATTCTATAAAGTCATGGGAGCTGTGGAAAAAAAGGGTTTCTTTCTCACAAAGAAAGGGGGAGCACAATGCTATTTGACAACATCAGACAGATATTTTGGTGTTCTTTGGGCAGTTCTGCTCCCCATTCCCCCTCCAGGGACCCCTGCTCTCTGCCAAAAAGTGCCTCATGTGAAGTAGGCAAAATATTACTGTTGTCAGGCCTTTATTCCAATCTTGGAGCCTCTGCATGGAAATCAAGGCAGGTGCAAACAGAGCATCTCATGTTTTCCCTGGATAGCCAGTCCATAGAAAGGACTGAGCACAGAGACAGCAAAAGCTAAGGGATCCCTCTCTCCAGCACAACGAACAGCACTTTTATGGTAAGTAGGGTCTCTTTTACCCCCTGGCTATGGAAAAGAAAACGCAGGTGTGTGGGTGGGGCTGCAGAGGCCAGCACAGGGACACTGGTGATGTCCTGCCCAGCTGCTGTTCCAGACTGCCAGGCAGCAGCATCCAGGCCGGGTCTGGGGCTCGGGGCTGCTCTCAGGGACTCATCTCCCCACTGCAACAGTGCCAGGGTAAGCCTGACTGCCCTCCCAAGTCCCTGCCCAGGGTCTCAGGCTGGTTCTGCAGCTCCTGCACTGCTCCAGCCAGGTTGCTGACTGCCTCCAAGCTGTCCCCAGGAAAGCTGGCTTGTGTTTTTCTACATTACAGGGCAGCAGCAAAAGCAAGACTACAGTGTAGACATACCTTGTTATCTCTCAGACCCCAAGTGCAACTTTATTTAGACAGACCCAAAAAAAAAAAAAAAAAAAAAAATCGCAAATAGGTAAATAAAAACCAAATTTTTTTTTTCCCGGTGGTTTTGGAGGGAGCTGCCTCGAGGGTCCGTGTTTCTCACATGCACTCAACTAGGATACCTTCATTTTGCCCTTCTCGGGAGCTGCTTCGTGGATGAGGGGCTGCTCATCCCCGTTCACCGACAGCATCCTCTTCTCCGGCGGCAGCTCCTCGGGCTGGCGGGCGATCAGCAGGCGGCAGGTGAGCAGGATCCCAAACACCAGGGCGTGGGCGTAGCGCTTGAGGGGGTCCCCCACGAGCTGGTGGAAAAACAGCACGGCCAGCACGAGGAGGAGCAGGAGAAAGTTGGCCACGTCCTTGGGGCGGCCAGGCACCAGTGTCATGACAATGCCACACGCCACTTCCAGGGCGCCGATGCTCTTGCGGAGAAGGATGGAGCTCACTCCCATCTTCTTCAGCATGGGCAGGGCCCGCACGTAGCTTTTGTATGCTCGTTTCTGAAATCAAGCAGTCACAGGGCACAACACCAGCATGTGAGAAAGTGAAGGGAAAGGAGACTTCCACTGGAAGAGATCGAAGTGCAACGTGACCTAAAGATGACTTCAATCATCACAGACCGCTCTGGTGCAATACCCAATCTGTAAAGCTTCAGCTGGGGGGATATTAAACCATCAACCTGCAATTCCCCCTTTATAAGCTGTGGTGTCCTCGCTGGAAAACAGTTCTGCAGTCTAACTCCCCTCTTTGGAACTATGACCAGGCTAGATGAAACCTGAAGTTAAGTTTCCTAGAATTAGCAGTGCAGAAACATGTTGTTAAAAAAAAAAAAAAAAGTGCCTCTAAGAGTAGCTTGTCCTTTAAAACTCAGTAACACACCCAGTGTCTGCAAAGCCAAGGCACAGTAAGGAAATACAAAGGCCTCTCATCTCAAAGCAACTTGCCATATCCCAGTCTTTATGGACAGTGCAGTCTTAGCATGGGACTACACATCAAAGCTGAGATGCACCAACCCTATCCTGTGCTTACATACCTTTATGATCCTTTTTTTTACTCAGGTGAAAGCAAACTGACCTTGGGCATTATTTGCTCCCTGCTTTATGCTGGATTTAGAAGTGCAAGTTACAAGACTCATCCTGCTTACACAGCTGTCTCATTATTTTTGGAAAGAGACAACTTCTGTCCTTACACATGATCAGGTTCTTGTATTTGAACATTAGGTGCTCATGGGCTTATTGTTTTTTGGGGGTTTGGGTTTTGTGGGGTTTTTTTGTTTTGCAATCCAGTATTTCATTTTTATACATATACTTTAATAAAACTCCTAGTTATTCAAGACACTGAAATAATTTTCACTCACACTTGGGTGTACTATCCCTGCAGATATTCCTGCCATTGTGTTCTCTGCTTTCTAATCAGGGAGGGGGAAATGGAAACCAAATCTCAGGTACAGCGTTGTTCAGCTCTCACAGGTACTGATAAATTGTGGATTTACTTTCATGTGATTTTGGAAACCTGCATTACAGGCACACAGAACTTCCTCACTTTTCTATAGGTTTTGATGCTTCCCTCTGGGAGGATCCGACACTGCACATGTGGTTAAAGAAACATACAGCGTTGTCATTTTTGCTACAAAATAATCTAAGATCTCACAACACATTTACTCTAAGTGTATGCATTGGAAGGGTGTATTTTAAACCATAAGTGATTGAAACCTCAGAGGAGAGTATTTTTAAACAGTTGTAAAAAATACAGCTTTTTAAAGAAATGTACCATAAGCATGTCCCAGAGTACTCTGGGATTTTAGGTATTTTAATAGATGAGCTGCTGTGTTTTTTGCTGAATGAAAAACTGCAAGTTTGGTGCTATAGGCAGATGACAGAGCTTCCCTATTTGCTGGGGCCAAAAAGCCATCCTTGTGGATTAGCAAGGTCAGGTTTTCACATGTCCATGACATGACAGACCACCAGCGTGTGCAGCCTGGCAAAGGCAGGGGAGCCTAATGAGCCATAAATATGTGACAATATGGGCTAGGGAGAATAATAGTGCTGTTGGGTATCTGCTTTCTCCTTACAAAACCAGAGATCTTTCCTTACCTGTAGGCCTGACTCTTGGGAAAGCAGAAAGGGACAGAGAAGCAAAATATTTTACAGAGCAAGCATTTTGCAATGCTTCTCAAGACTCTGTNTTTTTTTTTTTTTTTTATTTCCATTGCAGAAGCTTAAGGGCTTTGTTTTCTGGGCATTTCATCTCATTCTCTTGCTCATGAGTTTCTTCTTGGGGATTCTTCCCTGTGAGATCCCTGTGCTGGGCTGCAGACAAGGCACTGCAATTCAGATGTTATTTGAGAGGAAAAGCAGCTGGGCAGGTGGAGCAAAGGGAGAGAACAGAATGTGCTGGAAACTTCCAGTGCTATTTTTTTAGGTGCACAAAAATTATACCAATGCTTTTCAACTACTGCAATAAACAATGGGGAAAGGGGGAGCGGGCAGGAGACTAAATAAATAGAGATGAGGAAGCAAAATGTGGCAGCCAGTCCCTCACCTGCCTGCAGCTCTCAGCTGGCAAAGCTCTGCAGCAGGGCTGGCCCTGAGCAGAGAGGAGCATAAACCAGCTCCCCAGGTGAGAAATGCACACAGCGACTTCTCTGTCCTCTCCTCACCCCTTTCCTGTTAGGCAAGAGGAGGACATGATCATTCCCCTGGCTAAAGAGAATAATAAGATGACTATTAATAATTTCTTCCGCTGCCAGCTAAGAATCTCAGAGCATTTCACAGTCATTAATTAATCCCTGCACAAGTCTTGTGAGGTAGAGACAGTCAGTGTCATTATCCTTCTTGTAAAGCATGGAATTGTGAGGATGGACATCTGGCTGCCAAAGCAGACATCTGCTTTTCCTACCCCCTTTTCAGGGATAGGTTTTCTCCCAGGGATCAGCTCTTCCTGTCTGCTGCATGTCTGGCACTTCTACAGACCTGGCTTTTAGGGACCCTTTTGCCCCCATCTTTTGCAGGCATCAGTGTGCTGTGCCACCCCGTCCTCCTTGCCTCCCCTCCCCATCCTTATCCACGGAGGTTTGTTTCCCCATGGACAGGCTCAGATGGAGCCCAGGCAAGGGCCGCCAGGGTATCTTGAGCACTGCGTATTACTGGCTTCTCTCCACGTCTATCAACTAAGGAGACAGATAAGCTTATCCCCCCTGCTGCCCATCGCTCGTGGCTCCGGTGCAGGCACCCTCTGCCTACCCCACTGCAAGGCTGGAAGGGAGAGAGCCCTAATGCCCCCCCTCCGTGCTGCCGCCGCCCGACTCACCATCTCATTGTAGGCATCTCTGCTGAGCCGAGGGGTCAGTTTGATGGTCCCCATAAACACGAAGAAGAGCCCCAGGGCCACCGAGAGGGCGACGATGGTGATAGTCCTGGGAGATGCCATAGAGCTGCAGGGATCCGGTCCTAGCGAGGCCTTCTGGCTCTGGCTGCCAGCCCGGGAGGGAGGGAGTCCGTCACCATTGAAGGCTGTAGGAATAAAGCTGCAGAAGCAGGAGGATGACAGCGGGAGGGGATTCAGCCTCCTCCACTCGGCAACCCCTGGGTCCTAATGCCCTGCAGCCAGAGCCAGGCAGCTCCAGCACCTGGAGCGCTCCTGCCTGTAAGTCATCCTCTGTTTCCTTGCATGTTCCATAAATCGCCCACAGAAAGCTGAAACTGAGCCAGTTCTGGGGATGTAGGACAGCAGCCAAAAGCAGAGCACAGTTGCTCACTAGTGGGAAAATAAGGACATGTTAGGAGAGGGCACCGGAATAACGTGCTGTGGAGGAAAGGCATCTGGGGGTCTCCTGTACATAGACAGCTTTCAGTTCCAGCTACTCAGATGCTCATACACAGCAAACAACACGTTGCTTCGTGTATTTGCACCAGGAAAGCAAAAAAGATGTCTTGTCCCTGTGGTTCTCCTGGAACCAGATGCCCAAAAGGGAAGGTGAAGCCACTTGTGTCACCCACCCCATTGCAGATAAAACATGTCCTGTATTTTCAGCTCTCCAGAGGCCAATGCAAAGGTTTTCTGATTCTCTGTTACATTCTGACTTAAAGTCATTCTCTCTGCTGCAATTTACATCAAATTTCCTTTCGATCAAAGCAGAGCCAGGCTAAGCAGAAATTGATTCAGGTCTTGCAGTGAGAATCCACAGTATAATTATACAAAGAACTGCTGGAATACTGCATCCTTTGGTATAAAATGGAAACAAGAGGTTGCAACAGTGTGCAAAAATCTTACACTCATGGGACACTGGTGTAATAAGTCTCAAGTCCTAAATCCATGCATTTTAAGTCCCTGTGACTTGAGAACTGGTGGTTGTTATTATTCCAAGCTCAGGTTTCCTTAGGACTGGAATTAAAAGTCTGAAAAATACAGGCAGCTCTCCCTGTTTCCTTAGGTGTTTATCAGCCTTGCTTCAAAACTTCATGGGATTTACAAAGCACAAGGGAACTCACACCTCCCTTCCTATTACAGCAGCTCCATCTCTGGAAGAGCTGGAGAGAACTTCATATTACACTGAGCTTCACAGTGAGCAGGACAGGACAGGTACAAAACACAAGAAATTTTTTTTTTAATTAGCTATTGCAGAACAGGGGGAAAAATGCTGCGGCTGACATTTTCACAGGGTACTTCATAGTTAGGTATGTGGTAGTGGAGGAGAGAGAGGCAAGTGTGGAAGGAGAGACACTGAAATCTATTCTCTTCATTTTGTTTTTTAGAAAAATCTCCACCTTATCCATGTGACTGACAGTGATTCAGTATTGGGTTTGGAAACTTATACAGGAAATATTTCCCTGACCCCAAAAGTCAACATTTTCCCATTGAAACGTGAAGATTTCTAGTTCCTATGGCTTTTTCATAGCCAGTTCAATATCAACTTGAAAAACCCCTGGAATATCCCTGAAGCAGGCAGAGAACTAATGGCATGGCAGTATCAGAAAACACAGCAGATTACAGTGAGTGTATTCACATGTTGATGGTGGAAACCTACAATACCAGGTATTAGGGAACCTTACCTGTCTGACCATCCAGGAGCCACTCCTGGGGTCACACTCACACCACCCCAGACTGTCACTGCTGGGGCCAAAGCCCCTCTGCAGCAGAGGTTCCAGTGAACCCACAGGTGCCCTGTCTAACTCCCTACACACCCCACAGACACAGTCAGACAAGTTTCCTTCACCAGCTCGACCCCAGTTTCCTGTAGCAGAGACTCAGACATGTGGATCCTTTAAATATTTCGATTGTGGCACAGCAACATAACAACAGCTGGAGCTGGTGCCTCCAGAGAGGGACCCCAACAAAGGAATCCCTGGGCTTTCATACCCTTACACCCTAAATCTCCTGACCCTTGTACAATACTTATGACCGGTGGAAAATCAGGGTCTGGGGTCTTCCCATTGTTCACTGCATCGGGCAGAGTCTCTGGGTGAGCGTCCCTGGCCAGCACTCCAGGTCCTCCTGCTCTTTGTTAGGCACAAGTGCTCCTTGCCCGGAGCTCCAGCAATTTCCCACCACCCAGGGCACAATTTGCAGCTTAAACACTGAGCTACCAGTCCTGGGCATATTCCTCAACACAGGGAGAGTTTATTTTCCAGGCTGCTTTAACCAGCAGGCCAAGAACATATTTTGCAGGGGAAGGAAGGGTGATGAAATGCTACAGAGAACCTTTTCACCCCAGAAATCAAAGTGGTTCCTTAAAGAAGAGAGTTGCTAGGCAACCCAAAGTAAGAAAAAAAAAAATGGCAAAATTATTTATTTTTATACAACCTATCCAGAAAATAAGTTAAAATCCCAACTCTATTGACTCGAGCCTTCAGGACAGTAGGAGGTTCCTTCCCGAGCTCTCAGAGCTGGCATACCTTCCCCCTTGTCAGCGGGTGAGCAGCAGCACCAGCTCACAGTGAACAGTGTGAGGAAACATGTCAAAAGGAATTGCCACCACGGGGGCAAATGGCTCTCCTGTCAGCTTCTTCCGTGGGTCAGGTGGGCAGCACAGCCTGTGGAAAGCAAAGAGCATCCTTTAGACCAGTAGCAGAACCCTTCCCACCTCTATTGGCATCACAATAGCACAGAGGATCTACCAGGGAGCTATGGTTTGTTTGGCTAAGGTTCCTCAGAGTCTGCAGCTGACACTGGCTGAGGTGTGGAACCATCAATACTGAATCCCAAACCAGCTCTGAAAACCTCAGGGACAAGCTGAACAGTCAGTGGCATGTTTAAGGCTCCCTTTCTCACAGGCTATCCNTCAGAGCTGGCATACCTTCCCCCTTGTCAGCGGGTGAGCAGCAGCACCAGCTCACAGTGAACAGTGTGAGGAAACATGTCAAAAGGAATTGCCACCACGGGGGCAAATGGCTCTCCTGTCAGCTTCTTCCGTGGGTCAGGTGGGCAGCACAGCCTGTGGAAAGCAAAGAGCATCCTTTAGAGCAGTAGCAGAACTGAGCTGAAAGACACTCAATATGCTTAGGAAGCAATTTTCAGTTTTGCACTACCTTCGTGGTCACCTGCAGACAGATCTATGACCTGCAAATGGACCCACCCCAGAAAAAGGCTGAACAGATAAAGCCACCTAAGCAGGTGACTAATCCCCTTGGTTTCACTTGGCTAGGGGTCAGCCTTCCTGCAGTGATCCCAGTGGACTTCATATCCCACATCCAGATGTCTCCATCTTTTGTTGGAGAAGGATGCACAATGCCATTATAACACGTGTGCACTATTTGCTATTCCTCACTGATGCAGTAAAGCATCCTGCTGGTACACAAAACCCCCAAAATACCCCCCCTACCTTAAACCAGCTAGTGCAGCTTGCAGGGAAACCCAAAGCAACACAGAAACATAAACCCCTTCCCACCCATGCACTTGGTCCTGGATCTCCCCCACAGAACTCACCCAGTCAAATTTAATCACAACAAAAACCCTCCTAAGCCCTGTCTGGACATAACAGGCTCTGTCACTAAGGTAAGTGGAGAGGAGGAGAGTGCTCACTCAAGAAAGTTCTTCATGGCTTCACCCTCCGGCTTGCAGGAGATGTAGAGCAGCCTGCGGATGGCCTGGCAGCTCCGGATGGCCCTCACAACCCTGTAATCTGCAGAAACACACCCTGCTTTCCCAGGGACCCACCACCCCTGCGAGCTCTGCAGGGGGAATGGCTGCACACCGAGCGTCACAGAGCTCACTGAACTGTCAAAAGTACAAGGGGAAAAAAAGAATATGCATATTTTGCCATGTTCTGTCTCAGATGCAGTCTCTTAGGAGGCCATGGGTATGACCCACACTGCTGACAGCTCAGCCAGTTCAGCAGGCTAGAGCAGTGGGAGAAATCCTTCTGCTTCCCAGGGGGATGAAGGATGAGAGAAAAATTATTAGTTAATAAAGCAAAGCCACATAAAACCTTACACACACACTTTTGAGAGCGCATCTGGGCACCTGGACCAGTTTGTGACTTCCCAGTACACACTGGAGTGAGTCCAGCGAAGACCATTGACATAGTTGGAGGGCTGGGGTTATTCAGCTGAGGAAGAGAAGGTAAGCAAGGATCCTTTTGCTGTCTTTGGGGGTCTCATGGGGGATTACAGACAACATGGAACCAGAATCTTCTCCGAGGAGCACAAGAAGAGGATGAGAGGCAATAGATGTTGAGCAGCAAGGGGAAACACTGATTAAGTATATTAGGGAAAACATTTTCAGGAGAGGGGATCCACCCTCGGACACATTCAAACCTCAGCTAGGCTTTATAGCCCTGTGCAATCTTATACAACTCTGAAGCTGGCCTTGCTGGGAGATTGCACCACAGACCTCGAGAGGTCCCTTCTCTGCTAAATAATTGTATGAGCCTGTGAAAGATGGAAAAAAGAGCTGTCTGTGTTAAGGAGAAAGCACATTAAGGCACTGAAAACAGCAGACTGTAGGACTTTAGGTGCTGTCACCAACAAGGTAAGAAACTAGAGACTAAGAAAGCAAAGGGTTTGGAGCCAGTGTAACAGGCCTCACAGAACTTGTTCAAAATTCTCTATTTACAAGATGAGAATAAAAGAGTAGCAAGCATATTCACTCACGTAGGCCAGCCCGGGATGGGTTCACCACAGCAACGAGCGGCCGGGCATCCTCCCACGGTGCCAGGAGTTGTGGTAACACAACCTCTGCCTTCCCACTGTGAAACTCACAGTTTGAGATCCCTGTGAAGCAGAAAGCAACCACATGAACAGAGTCCACCAAGGGTCAGGTGTAACATGAACCACCCTCTGCTGTGTGTAACTGGTCGCTTCTACCTCTGATTTTTCAGCAGTTAGTTTGAAAGTTTCTGCCACAGAGAGTCTGAACTCACCATTGAACGCTGCATTCCACTTAGCATCCTCTACTGCCTTCTCCACCACCTCAACACCAATAACCTTGCACACTTGGTGAGCCAGAGAGAGACCAATTGTGCCTGGAAGCACAGGAAACAAAAACAATCCATATCATTCATGTTGAAGAAACGTGCCCTTACATAGCAAGGGCCAGTTTTGGCACGCAAAGCACCAGCCCGGGGAGCCAGGCTCACCTGGCCACTCCCCACCTGTGCCACAGCAGATGTCGAGGAGGACAGTGTCCCCAGCAGCCTGACAGAGCTCCCCAACTGCCTGGTACAGAACTTCTGCTCCAGCCGTGTTCACTTGGAAAAAGGCATCAGGAGAGATGCGAAACTTCAGGCCGAGCAGTTCTTCGAAGATGTGAGGCTCCCCGTGGAGGAGCTGGTAGGGAGACTGCTCGTGGGAGCAGCGTGTCATGGTGCTGGCAGAGCACACAAAAACCAGCTGTTAGGAAGCAGCAGAGAGCAGGTTTCCATTCCCAGGGTGCTCATGGGCCAGGGAGGATGGTTCTCTCCCCCAGCAACTTCTATTTCATGTGAGCCTTTCAACAAGATCAAAGAATCTTGAGTCTTTGTAAGGGATCTGTGACTTGCACAGCCTAGATTTCGTGAAAAGGATCAAAATTATTTAAAAGGCAGCAGTCCTTGGGTCTATTTCCCAGTTTTGCTGCTAGTGTGATCTACTGTCTTGGAAAAGTCACTGTAGACTTATTCATTAGTTTCCCAGACTCATAACTCCCATGAGGTAGAGCCACAGGGTGTTCAAGCATTACAGGTCTGGAAAAAAAAAGATGGGGCCAGTTTAAAACCACATCTTTAAGAGAGATCCAAACATCTGTCATTCTCTTCAAGCGCTCCCTGAACTGGTAGTATTCAAATTTGATCAGAGCAGGGGGAGAGAAAGGAGGTGGCTTTGTTTCCACCCATTCCCTGTGCTAAGACATATACCTCTCTTGGAAATAAAGTGAAGTCAAGGCACAGGCTGTTCCAGGTCCACACGTGAAGAACTCCTTGAGCAACGCTTTCTGAGTAGCCAGTGCATCCTGTCAAGAGCAAGAAGGGAGAACCTGCCTGTTTGGGTAATCTGATTAGACACCTCTCCCCAGAGATACACCCAGCAGGCTCAGGGCAGGCGGGTACGTGACGTGATGTGATCCCTGTCCTGCACATTCTCACCTGGCCCAGCTCCTGGGGGTGGAAGGTGATGATGGCCATGGTGTGGCCACGGCTGGTGGTACGAACTACGAGCTCCCGCCAGTGCCCACCTTCATGGAAGAGGATGCAGGAGTCCAGGGGGGAGCGGCAGATGAACTCTTCGTAGCACTGAGTGGAGGGGAAATGGCACTTGTAGCACCATGAAAACAACTGCCCTGGTCTGAGCCCCGCAGACAGGCAGGCCCTTCCACCAGCGTGACCTGGTTTTTCTGTTTGGTTTCAGTAACACTGGGTGAAAGCTCTTTCCAGGCTCTCAGAAGACATTTTCATAATTTCGACTTGCAATTCTTATGCATTTTTAATAGACTGACAGGAATTTGTTGTCATTTCATTAATGTCATTCTTTGGGACAGTTTAGAGGCTGCAATATTAACATGCAGGTTTTAAAAAAATATTTATCCATCAACCAGAGCTGGGCATGAAACTTTGCAGACCATGAAAGTGAACTTGAAAACACAGAGTAACTAAAATTACAATGTTCTCCCATATAAGAGTTATTGCAGTCCCTTTATTCCCCAGTGAAGGGACAGACATGATTTAATTAATCTGCAATTTATTATTAATTACTTACCTGGGCTACTTGTTTGTGTTTTGGGGGGATGTTCTCCATGTGGTTGGCTTTGACACAGACAATATTTCTGTCTGGAGAGATGGACAGGTATTTAATTGCTCTGTTTCAAGTCACATAAACCACGGTATCATCTAACGTGATAAACTGTGGAGAGCCCTTTCCCCTGAATTCTCTCACTGTACAATAAAAAAAGATGAAAACAGAAAAAAATGGTATCTGAGTGCCCCTTGCAAGGAGTGCACTGCTTACACCTTCTTTGCACAAAACCAAACTGCCTCATGCACCCCAAATACTCCAACATTGCTCTGCTGCCCACAGAAGTGCACACCCTCCCATCTTCCTCCCAGAGCACGCCAAAAAGATGGGAACAGCTTAACTAAGAATAACAAAAGTTAAATCCTGGAGGGCCTGCTATCACATCCATTGTCCTTCCTGCTGTATTCTGCAAATTAGAAGCTGGTGTTTCTTAAGAAGCCAGTGAACTGAGGTGTTAAAGTTGCTGCCCTGCTTTGGGGGTGGTTTTGTTGGCATCCCCCAGGATTCAGGCTGTCACAGGAGAGCCTTCCCCCAGCCCAGCCCACACCAGCAATTTTCTATTAGTTTCTTGCCCTGCACTGACCTTTGCCAGTTCCTACATACAACCCCACAGTTTTGGGGTTCCCATCTGGTCCTCGGTTCACAGAGAAAGTAGATTTGTTTCGGTAGCCATTAACAATGGGCTGAGGGAGAAAAGAAGGAAAAATAAAAAGCCTTAGATTAAAAGTAATGGAGGAAAGCCAGAACCCAGGCTGATTGTTCTGTTGGCAACATGGGAAGATACATGTGGATGTGCAAAACACAGCAACGGAGCTTGTGCACAAGAACCCCAGTCCTTGGGGAAGAAGAAATGGCTCTTTGTGGCAGAATGGTGACAGGTTTATCAGGGAAGCCTTGGGCACAAAAAACAGCGTTCCTAAGCAAGGGGCTTATTTCACTCTTGGGCAGTCACAGGCTGCAAAGGACTAGCTAGCAAGGACTGCCACAGACACACTCTCTGCAGGCAAATAATGCCCACCATGAGACTCTTCAGTTGTTGAGTGTTGAGCCACTGTGGGTGGCTCTCAGGGAAGAGCATTCCTATGGGATACTCACTGAAGGGACTACAGGCTGGAGAGGACAGCAGAGCCCACCAGGTTTCTGTGCATCTATGCCCAGCTCCTCAAGACGAGATGTCAGTGTCTGCAAAATCTTCCTCTGGCTTTCATACTTCACCTGCAGAGAAGTTCTAAGCCAGAAACACTCCCAATAGGACCACATGAGAGTGGTTATCACCCATCCACCTCTGGGAAGTTTGACAGGAGGAAATACTGCAAGTGAAAATATAGCCCCAGAGGAACTCTGCCCTTTTCAGCACCACAGCTGCTTGGAGCAACAGGAAGAGGGAAAAATCCTGTGTCCATGGTCCCCAAGCAGTGGCCTGGAGCACTTGGTCCGACCTAAAACCCCAGTGAACCAGCTGTCCCACAAAGGACAGGATCACTGTGCAAATGCCCATCCACTGTACCACAAGGAACCTCCCAGTTCTATCCTTCACGATAACTGAAGGATTAAAGCAGCACTAAACAGGGTCTGAAGAGCATTAGGACGATGAGGGTTATTGCTTAAGGGGATAGGAGGGGCAGTTGGGGCAGCACAATCTGCATAAACACGTCTTACCTGCAGCTGCTCTTGGTAGGGAAGTCTCCACAGTGGAGTCACTGCATTTGCTAACCTGGAAAGCACAACATCATGGTAGTGCCCGGTGTTACTGCCCCCTGATACCTGTGGCATAACATCCCTGACAGCTGCTGCGTGGGCAGGACTGTCCTGGTGCAGGCTCTGCACCAGGGCTGGCTGCGAACACCCAAACTCCCAGTGCCACCCCAGTGTTTTGTAAGGGGTGAGGCGGACAAGACTGAAATACTCAAAACTATCCATCAACTACTGACTCACTGAGCCCATGGATAACGTCACCCCACAGCTGGATAAGTTGTTCTTATTGGTTACTGGGATATTTGGAGCTGCTTCCAAAGCACCCAGTGCCATCTACTTTCAGGCAGAGAACTGCAAATCAAATGGACTATCACTTTTAGCTTTCCAATAGGGCAACCTGTCTGCTCCTTTCCTCTGGAAGCTTTTCATTTGTCTTTTTGGTTATTCCTATCCCCAGACCAAACCCGGGGGGAAGACAGCTGAGCTCTGGCTCTTCTATTCCCACTGGGAATGGCTGCACGAGGGTAACACCCCCCAGTCCACCGCTCTCCCTTGCTGACTTGGAAGAGTGCTCGGTCACTTTGGGAAAACCGTACCTCTCCTCCCACGACGAATCCGGCAGGCTGCAGCCCTCCCTGGCCTTTTTCTTCCCTTTCCCCCTTGTCGTTGTCCCCAGGCTGCGGTCCCGGCCGGGCAGGGCGAGCGGCGGGGGGCGGCGGGGCCAGCGCGGGGGTCTCAGCACGCAGCACAGAGCCATGGTGCGGGGCGGGGGGCTGCGGGGCAGCGGGACACGGTGGGAAACCCTCCCTGCCCCGGGGGAGACAGGGACACGGTCTGGGAGGGGACAGGGACACGGACAGGGAGGGAAAGGGACACACTCCGGGAAGGGACAGGGACACGGTCCGGGAGGGACAGGGACACGGTCCGGGAGGGGACAGGGACATGGTCCGGGAGGGGACAGGGACACGGTCCGGGAAGGACAGGGACACGGTCCGGGAAGGACAGNGGGACAGGGACACGGACAGGGAGGGAAAGGGACACGGTCCGGGAAGGGACAGGGACACGGTCCGGGAAGGGACAGGGACACGGTCCGGGAAGGACAGGGACACGGTCCGGGAAGGACAGGGACACGGTCCGGGAAGGGACACGGACACGGTCCGGGAAGGACAGGGACACACTCAGCTCTCAGCGCAGCCCCTTCCCGGGATGCGGGAGCGCAGGAACCGAGCCCGGGGGTGGCAGGACCGGCTCGGCAGGGCTGAGGGGCCCACGGGGGGGGAGGGGCGGG
>VXBX01000226.1:290339-311976 GCA_013400415.1 Scytalopus superciliaris | reverse complement strand
TGGGGGTGGGTGGGCAGTGGGGCAGGAATGGGGTGAGCAGCCCTGGGACAGCTGATGGGCTCCTGCCAGGCCACTTCTGTGCTCTGGTGGCCTCTCATGGGCCACGGTAGGAGCGTGGTGCTGGCATTCAGTCTGAGCCTGAGTGTTTGTGTGGTGGCGAGGGAGCATTGCAGCCTTGGGGCAGCCTGCACTGCTTCTGGAGTTGAGGTGTTGTTCCTCTTGAAACCAGCAGTGGGGGATTCCTCCTGTTTGATTCCTTCCTGACATTTCCAACCTCTCCACAGACCAGTGAGACCAGCACCAAGAAAAAGAAGAAAAAGAAACAAAAGGAGGTAGAAGAGAGCTCTGAGTAAGCAACTGGATCTGTCCAAAGCAGGCAACCTCATCAGTAAGGAGGGAGGAATCTGAGGCCTTGGGAAGAGGAGGACTGGCTGTGTTGGCAGAGGGGCCAACAAGCTCCCAGTTCTTTTCTGCTGTGCATATTGAGTGAGCAGGTGTGTTCACCCAGGATGTGCCCTGCTTGGGTGCCCCTCTTCATCCTGTTTTAAGGGTTGCCAGAGGAGCGGGCTGCCCCACTGTCCCTGCACTGGATTGATCTCTAAAGCTGAGCACCATGATGCCAATAGAAGTGATATCTTCAGGGACGCTGTAGCTTCTGGCTCTTACTTGGTGTCTGTTTTCATGTAGAGGGTGGAATAATCTTGTTCCCCTTCTAGTCTTGCTTCTTCCTTTTCTTTCAAGGCTGAACCTGTTACCTGACAGTTACAAGAATGTATTGGTGCCTGGAGGGTTGGCTTTGTCACAGCCCATCTGAGTGCATTTGGATGGGGACAGTCAGATCGGTTATTTAAAGGGCTCTGGTTGTTTTAACTTGGCCACATGCTTGGCATGGCCTGTGTGAGATCAAATAGCCCACCCAGATATTCTTCAGTACCTTTTTCTTACCTTTTTCACAAAAGGATTAGAACGTTTAATTGCTCCTGTTTGCTTTATTGCCCAGGAACATGCTTGTTAGTTGTCAGCTAATCCCCAAACCCAGTGCCCTTCAGTGTGTACCTCTTGCTGCCTCTTTGTTCCTCTCTACCCACTTGTTGGAATGGGACTGCAGGGCTTTTTATTGCCTTGCCTGGTTTTGATGTCCAGTGTGCTCTGAAGGCTGGAAGTGGGGGTGTTGCTGGGGGGCAGAGGGTGACCAGGAGGTGACTGGCCCCTGTGCTTTTCTAAAGGGGTGCTGGGACTGGAGTCCTTGTGAGGAAAATCTGGTCAGAGGCAGCTCTGCAAGGGGCAGTGGGTGTGGGGCTTAAGCAGTTTCAGGAAGACTTTTCTTAATTTCTGTATCTGGAATGGCTTAGTGGGGGTGGAAGGTCTCTCCTCTGTCACAGGGGTGGTGTTGTGCCAGGATCTTAGCTCCTTGTAATGGGGAAAGATCCAGACTGCTTAGTTCTGAGATTCATCCCTGCAGAGATTCTGTAACTTTTGTTTTAACCTCATGCCCTGCTTTTGTCTTAACTGTCTATCCTCCCCTCCAGTGCTAGAGATTCGTGCAGGCAGTGGGGACAGCAGCTGGTGGCTGTCAGAACCTGAGCAGAAAAAAAAAAAAGGTCCATTTTTATTTTCCTCTTTTTTACATAAAAAATAAAAAAGTCCTGTTTGTGAACGGGTGATGTCCTTGCTCTTCTGGTTCGTCTTGAGAGGTCAGTGGTTGCTCAGGGGGAGGGGAGGCAGCTTACCAGGTGTGGATGGGCAGCTGGGCAGGTGACATGGGCCATCACTAGAGGGGTCTTGTCATTGCTCAGTACTTTGGAGGTCCTGTGGGGACTTAAGGAAAACCCACAGGGGGCATGTGCCTAGAAGCTGGGTGCTCTCTGTTCTTGCCTGTGCTGGAAAGGTCTCATGGTTCCTGGAGGGACTGTTTGGTCCTGTCCTGCCTAATCTTGAGTGTGTTGGGGTCAGGGGGCTGGGAACAGAGCTCCAGCTCTGAGCAGGTGCCCAGCCTACGAGGTAAAACACCAGTCATGGCAATGTCTCAGCGCACATTTATTGCTGCTCATTGTTTCCCTGCAGTGGATCAGAACAAAGGTCCCTATTGCACATAGATTTTATTTTTGGCATTCTTAAAAAAAATTGCACAAGACTTTTTAACCACCTTCCCCTTGCCCCTATAGCTGACTGAACACACAAATGAGATTTTTCACTTAAATGATGGCTGTGGTTTGCCCAGGAGGCACAGTGATACCTCCCAGACATGGTGTGGTGGGGCTTGTGCATCAGTGCACTCCTGCAGGAGGAACCCCGGGGTGAGCATGGCTTTCATGTTTGCATACAGAGTGTGACACCCTAGACTCTGGAAAACATGCCTGGATGATCTTTGTAAAGACTTTTCTACTGCATGCAACAGATACTTGTGGCTGGATATAATTTACCCACTGAACAGTCCCTCTGGGGTTTGGTCTGTGGGACTTGCTCAGCTCCTGCTGAGTTTTTCTCTGGCCAGGCTGTAACAATCTGAGCTGCACGGTGAGAATTTCAATACAGTAAGTTTTTACACCTATGGTTGCACAGGGTGAGCCAGAAAACCCCAGCCTTGGAACACAGGGGGAGGCCTGCCTGGGGGTTGGTGCTCCACGCTACATCCATCAAATCCAGGGTTGCCTTCTTCTATTCTTCCCTGTTTGTGAGAGGAAACCCTTGGCTGTAGGTGGTCTGTGTGAGGCCTCCTAAGCTGTGGGCTTCCTCAAAGCCTCATGGACACCAGGTAGGGGGGTTGGAGTTGTTTGTGTGTACTCCTGCAATGTCAGGAGATGTCTGCCTGGAAAGCTGTCCTGCCACTTCCTTGGGACTGGTGCAGAGAAGATCAGGTGGGTGCTACAGCAGGACTGTGCTTTCCCTTGCCTGGCGAGGCAGGGAGCTGTGCTCTGAGCTGACAGGGTGCCCTGGGCTCTGCTGCAGCCACTGACTTGCCCTGCAGTGCCAAGGGAGGGGGCTGTCCCCCAGGAGAGGAGATCTGGGCACCGTGTGTGTGTGTCTGTGTGTCTGTGTCTGTGTGTCTGTGTGTGTTTGTGTGTCTCAACCAATTGAGACTGTCCGTGGAGCAGCAGAGGAGGGGAGTTGTGCTGGGCTGTGTGTGGACAGGGGGAAGCTGAGGAGGTTTCTCCCCATGGCTGCAGGATGGGTGATGGGAAGCGGCTGGGGGTGGATGCCCTCTCAGTAGACCCAGGAGACAGGCACCCACTGTGGAGAGCTGCAGGCCTGCTCAAAGGCTTCCTGCAGCAGCTGGAGACTCTCTTCCACCCCGTTGTTGACCAGGGAGAGGTCAAAGTAGTGTGCGTACCGGCTCCGGATCATCTCGGAATCCTTCCGGAGCTGCTGCAAAGCCTCTGACTGCAAGAAACAGGACAGTGCTCAGGAGGCTGGGGAGGAGAGGAGGATCACAGCCCACCCCAAAACATCTCGTGTGGTTCTGAAGCACCAGAGCATCCTCCTTGTAGCTTGTCTTGACAAGCCACGATCTCTGGGCTTGTGTCTGGGGCTTTTGCTGGACTCCCATGCAATGCTAGGAGCACCAGGTTACCTGCCAGAGTGAGGCCAGACCTGCTTGCTCTCGTATTTACCTTTAAAATGCCCTATGGCAGCTGCCAGGGAGCAGCAGGGGGCTCAGTGTAGCCAGCTCAAGGCTTCAGGGCTGGGTTGGAGGCAGGATCCCTGCAGGATGCTCCCTTCCCGCTGGCTTTTCACCAGAACAGCACCAGCTCGCAGAGCTTTACCAGCCTCTCTGCTGCTTTTGGCTGGTTTTTAGTGCTTCATTTTGATGGTAAAAGCAAAGCTGCCTGCTGCTGTGGCTGGGCTGTCCAGCTAGCAGGGGCATCTCAGGGGTGCATCCCTGCAGGCAGCTCTGTCCCCAACCATGATTTCCAAGCAATTTCCACATATTTCCCTAATGGCACCTTCTGGGCCTGGGGAGGGGGCCATAGCTTGGGGTGCAATGCTCTCTGAACTCTGCTGTGTGTGCAGATATTAATAGATCTAAACAGATATTAGATTATATTAGTAATTATTATATATCTGTTATCTAATTAGATCTATTATTAATAGATTAAATAGACCTAGAGAGATATTATTAGATTATATTAANATTATTAGATTATATTAATTACTGTATCTATTATATCATTATATATACTATTAATATATTAAATAGACCTCAGATACTAATAGACTTAAATCAGGCCAGTCTTAATGTCTTTCCCTTTTCTGTTAGATCACTTTGGTATAAATCACAGCACTGCCACCTTTAGTGGTCAGCACTAAAACCATATTACAGATGTAATATTTGCAATACCACACCTTCCCTGAAGGCAGGTTTCAGTCTTGAAGATGTTCAGTTCAACACTGACCAACTTTAAATGTAATTAACAATTACCCCAGGGGGAAAACAAACAAAAAAAAGATAATGCTTAGCTTCCTTCATCTTGAGTTACTGAAAATACTCATCTATTCTTAGAAAACTAATTTTGTCTATGTTATTATGGATGAGGCTGGCAGCTCTCCGGGATGGGGAGGGGAGAGCAATGAGCAGGGTCATGTGAGCTCTGTTGGGTCACATTAACGCTGCTGCATCCCCCTCTGAAGAGAGAGCCGAGCCGCAGGGTTATAAATAGTGCCTGGCAGCAGGGCTGGCCCTGCCTACTGCAGCAGGATGTAATTCCTCTGGCTGGAGGTGGGTGACAGGCATGAGGTGGGGACAGCAGGCCCTCCCTGCTCTGAGGATTGTCCCCTTTTGCCCCCTCCCCAGCCCGCTGCTTCAGCTCTGCAAGCCAATGTGCCTCCAAATACCTGCACAGTACTTGTTCTCAAGGATGCATAAATACCCTCCCCCTGCAACCTGCACCTTAAGCTTTACAAACCCAGATTTAATAGACTAGGATAGGTGGCCTCGGCTGCCTGTGAGTCCAGGAGGAGCACAGCTCTGGGTTTCCCTGTGGTCCCATCACTTCTCAGGCTGGGGCTGCTCCCTGCATCCAAAGGGAATGGTAACCTGTGGCTGCCAGCCTTGTGCTTGGCTCTGAGTGAGTTAACTGCGTTGTCAGTGTTGTTTTCATCCTAACGTTAAAGAGATCAGCATCTTAATGAGGCAAAGAATGAAAGGAGCTGTTGTTTGTTTGTCAATTTGCATAGCTGATGGCAGGATAAATGGTCCAGCCCCAGGTGCTGGGCTGTGCTCCCCACAGCTCATTATGCTGCAGGGATGATGCCTGCTGGGGGGTGTCAGTCACAGACAGGCAATCTACAGCTGCAAGAATTCCCATTTCTCAGGTCTGGGATGAGTTCTGGTTCAACAAAATCTAAGCAGGCAGGAAGAAGCTGATGTAGGGGGCAGGGAGAGCCCTCATTTGCTCGCTGCCCCCCATGCCATGAGCTGGGATGGGGGACAGGAGGGGAATAGCCCTGGCACCCTCTGCCACTCACCTCCTCTGCCTTGTCTGTCGGGGCAATGAAGACAATGAATGGGGAGAGCTCAGCTGTGCGGACAATCTTGAGGGTCTGTGGAGAGAGGGGTGTAGTTACCAGAGCGTGGCCATTCCCCAGGCTGGGAGCAAGCACAGCCAAGGGGGAATATCCTCACAGCACCCATGTCTTGGGAAGGGAAATGCCACCCCAGGACTTGCTGGCTTTTTCCTTTGGGAAGGGCAGGTGAGCAGTTCACCAGAGAAGGCAGGGAGAGTCACAGCCAGCAGACAGGTAGTTCAATTTGTGCCAGCCCCTGTCCTGCCCACCCCTTCCCCTGCTCCCTACCTGGGGTTCAATGTCCAAAATAGCGACTTTGTCCTGCTGGTGGATCTTGTGCACTGTTTCAAACTTGGTGCCAAACATGTTTCCCTGGTAGCTTCCAAACTCCAAGAACTCATTGGCTGAGATGTCCCGGGTCATCTCCTCAGTGGAGACAAAGAAGTAGTCCTTCCCATCCACCTCATTCTTCTTCTGGGGGCGTGTGGTGTCTGGGGAGGGAGGAAGAGGTGAGTGCTGGCCCCCTGAAGGACTAGGGGAGAGTGGAGCAGGCATGGAGGCCCTGTGCAGCTCAAGACTAGGCTGTACTAATCCCTTTTTACTTCTTCCTGCTAGGGACAAGTAGCTAAACTAGCCTGAGGATGGGCACTGGGATGAGAAGAGTGAGGTACCTGCAGGGTGGATGGCAGCAGCCCTGCAGCTGTCCATGGGTAGGTTCAGCACATGGGACAGCAGGCAGGGAAGCCCTGCAGTGCCCCATGTGGGGGCCTCTGGCTTCAGGGGCTTGGTGGTGCTAGAGGAACATCTCCCACCTCCCACCTGCTGTCAGAAGGTCCTGGATCAAAGAGGTGAGAGGAAATGCATCCTGTGCTGTGTCCTCTACCCTGCCTGGGTACTTACATGGGGGTGGATACATGAACTTGTCTGGGTTGCTGTTGAGCAGAGCATTCTTGATGTGGCTACGGCCCACACCGCTGGCCCCTGGATAGAGAGAGAGATGGACACTGGAGCTGGGCTCAGAGCAGCTCCACAGCTCTGGGTCTGAGCAAAGCTGCAGAGCTTGGCCTGGTCCTTGCATAGGATGTGCTTTCTGAGCTGCCTGTGGTGTCTCCCAACCCTGGAAGAGGCTCTCCCCGCCCTGGGGATGTTCACTTCCATCCCCAGCTGGAGGCAGGACTGCTGCCTGCTGAGCAGCCAGCGCAGCTGGGCTTGGTGGGCTGCCCACACCCATGGAGTCCACCACCAAGAGCTCAGTCCCCACAGTACTTCCTTTGGTGCAGCTGCACAGACCAGAGCTGCTTTTAATAAACATTTTCCATGAAGATACTTAGGAGCTACAAATGCCTGACTTAACTCAGCATTGAAGTGCAGGTGCCAGGCCAAGCACAATGCTGCATGGAGGGGCTCAGCTGCAGGCAGAAGAAGTGCTCCCTAGACCTTATTAGGTTTTGAAGGGCTTTGCTGTCCCAGCCTCTGTGCAGTCCTGGTTCCCCTGGGACCCACCAGAGAGCCCCTGTGCTGCAGAGGATGCCTGGGACAGGACCTACCAATGAGCACCAGAGTCTTCCTCTTGAAGGCAGGCAGCCTCACCACCTCCTCATATGAAACAACATCCAGCTGGTCAAAAACTGGGACAAAGGAGAAACAAGACACAGAATGGTCAGAGTTGGCTTGGCCACAGGAGCAGGACCTTGTGCATGTCAGACCAAAGCCATCTCCTTGGGCAAAATGGACAGAGTGGTCAGGATTGGGCTGGGAGCTCATCCACATTTGGCTGCTTGGGGAAAATGGAGCAGCAGCACGTGAGGGGCAGAGTGGGTGCTGGGGAGCTGGACCAGCAGCTTCTGAAGAAGCCAGGGCTGCTTTTACTCCATAATTCTGCTCAGGACAGCAGGACCTGGGAGCTGGGTGGAGAGGCAGCAGGATGCTGCAGGGAGCTTGTTGCTGGGGGAGCTTTATTTATTTTGGTGATTTACAGCCTTGTTTGTGGCTGCATCCTGGGCTAGGAGCCAGCATGTCCTCAGGCAGCCACCTCTGCCAGCTCAGGGCATTTGCATGGGTGGCTGAGGGGCAGTTCCCTGCCCTACCAGGGACACCATTTGGCAGCTGTGGGAGCAGTTTGGGCTGCTCCCTAATTGCTGAGCAGCAGCACAGCCACTGCCTGCCCTGTGTTCAGCAGCCTGTGGTGTTTGAGCCTGGCCTCACAAAGCCAGGAGTGCCAGGGATTGTCACCACAGGAGAGCACAGGAACTTGGTGCTGAGCCAGCCCTGGCCTTATGCACTACATGGGAACACAGCTGAGGGATATGAAGACTGGAGAAGTGACTCCAAAAAACTGACAGCTGTGGGGTATCCTTCCAAGGTTCCACTGCCAAGACAGCTGGTTGACTCCCATGGAGGATAGACCCACCCCTGCCCAGAGGCAGGAGTGATGCCATCCATCCCCCAGGCCTGGGGATATGGAGCCCATTGCCCTGATCACACTTACTTGAGCTGTGCTTGGCCAGGTATTTATCTTTGCACTTCTTCTTCTTCCCAAAGGGGCTACAGCTTGGGGATTCACTCTGACTGGACTGGGTGACGCTCGCCACACGCCTGCCAAGAGAGGAGGACACCACCATGGGCCAGCTGTCACTCCAGCCCTGGGGGAGCAGCAGGATTGTATCTCAGACATGCAAAGGCAAGAGGAGCAGGTTGGCTGCTGGGACAGGCAAAGGCTCCCCCTGCAGCAGATGAAGGAGACATTTGCCTCCTTGTCCCAGCAGTGACACTGGTGTTACCCAACACAGTCACTGTTCCCACCTCCACTCCCAGATCCAGCCCTTCTGGTCAAATCCAGGCACCTACCACTCCTGCAGCTCTGGAGAAGGGATGAGTCCTGCTGACTCAGTGCAGGAGCCCTCCACCCGGCCCTGCCACCAGTTGCTGTCATCCTTGTTTATGATCTGAATCACATCACCGATCTGAAACTTCAGTCCCGCTTCCTTGCAGGGGATCAGGTTGTCTTTTTTGGGGTCGTAGTCAAACTGTGCCCTCATGAACATCTGCAAAAGAGAGCAGACCAGGGTCACCGTGGCCATGCAGGGTGGCTGAATTTGGTCCTGCCCCCACCTTGCATTCCCCCAGCAGTGACTGCAGAGATGGCTCCAAGCACAAGGTCCCTGCTCCAGGAAGGACCACAGTCCCTGCTGCTTTTCAAGGCCCCACAAGGCTGGGTGGGGAGAAAGGAGATGCATAAAGCTGTGGAGGAAGCTCTTGGGCATGAAATTGCAGTGAGATGTGCTGGTGGGTGGATGAGGGAGGGAGAAGCGATGGCATCTTGGCCCTGCTGGGAGCCAGTGGCAGGGCTCTAGGCAGGCCTACACGTCCACAGCTGGTGTTCAAACCCTGCTAAGGAGCCTGCCTGCAGTGCCCCAGGTGCTGCACAGTGCTGGTGAGCTGAGCCAGCTGCAGAGTCCCACCACCCAGACCAACACAGTGCACAACTGGGGTCTGCAGTGGGGCGAGCACAGAGGAGACATCACAATGGTGCATCCTGCAATATCATGTCCTGGGGACCCTTGGGAAGGTCACATCTCAACCCCCAGCTGCTCTGTGCTGGCCTTTTCCCAGAACAGGGCAGCCCCTGCATGGCATGAGGCCTTCAGGGAGCTAAAGCTGCAGTGCTGAATCCATCCCTGCCTTGGTCTGTCCTGGCTCCTTCAGTATCAGCTACTCTTGCAAAGTCACATTCATCACAGCTGCAACTGGAAATGAGCTGCTGCTGCTTCCCAGGCCACTGTGAACCCTCCTGAGGGAAGCCCTTGGGACCAAGAAGGTGTGAGAAAGTGGACTTTCCCTGTCCCTTCTGCTTGCTCAGCTCTTTGGGAGGGAACCTGCAGCACTTACTCACACTGGAGCACCCCAGCCCACTGCCTTCCCTTGGCCTCAAGCCCCCCTGAAGCTAGCAGGCATCCAGGCACCCCTGGGCTCTTGCTGCTTCTAACCACCTCTGGAAGGTCAAAAAATGGCATGTGGTTTTCACATTTCTGGGAAGGCTGTTGAGGAAGAACAGGCTTAGAAAGCAGCAGAATAGATGAGAGCCACCTATCCCAGGAGGAGGGCAGACCACACATGAGCACCCAGTGTGTTCTGCATTGCCCCTTGCTCTTGGTACCTGGATGAGCTGTTTCTTGTCTGAAATGCTGCTGCAGCTGCAATTTGTCTCTGGCCAGCACACCCACCAAGATCAGGACCACATCAGGACTAGGGCCGGGGCAAAGCCAGGCAGGATATGGTAGATGGGATGTTTAGGGAACCCTGAGTACAACCCTAGCAAGTTATTCATCCCAGCAGCACAGCGAGCAGCAAGGGGACAAAGGGATTCAAATGAGGTGATGCCTGTCCTGTCCTCAAATGTCACAGGCAAGGCATGGAGAGTCCTCCATGGGTAGAGTAGACCATGCTGTCCTTGTTCCACATTAAAACCATTTCCCACAGTATACCCTCCTTCAGCAGTGCTGCTGGAGGCACAGAGCCATCACAACACAATGGTTCCCTTTCGCCAGAAAAGAGCATATGGATCAAGCTGTGGCTTGAGATCTCTCACAATGGAAAACAACAAGAGTGGAATCTCCTCTCAGGATGAGGACTGACGCCTGCTTAGCAAGCACTCTCTGGCACCAAGAAACTGATCATCCACACAAACGCACAAGGGTTACACTGCAAGCATTTCCCAGGCACCTGCCTGGAGCTCTCTGCTCCTCACCAGTACCCCAAGCCAGACATAGCCAGGCCAGCCTTAGGTGAGCCAGCAACTGTGCTCTTTTTCTCAGAGGTGGCTTTTCTGCTGGCATTGAGCTGGCCTGACCAACTGGAGCTGGCTGGGTCAGGCCAGGGAGAGTAGATAGACAGCAGGGAAGGGAAGACAGGGGCCAGTGTTTAATAAACACATGTGCAAAGCTGGTTGAGCTGGACTGGGGACAGCATAGGCTGAGCAAGAAACAGAGTTTTCACTTGCCACCATGTTCAGGAACTTCAGCCTCTCTGGGTAAAGAATGACATGGGCTCCCTCAGCCCATCCCAGCACCACTGAGCCCACAACCTCTGCCTCTGAACTTCTTCCCCACTCCTGCCTGGCTGTGATGGGGGGGCTGTGCTGGGGTTGACTCCTTCACTCAGAGACAGGACAGCATCTCAGCTACCACGCACCGAAGCCTCAGCAGAGCACCCAGCCCTCCCCACTACTCTATTTCAGCCACATCAGAACCTCAAAGGCAGAGCCAGGCAGGTGTCTCCCCTGCCACAGCACAGCCCCCCAAGCCTTGCAATGGCAGCAGGTGCAACGAGCCGCCTTCCTTCGTCCCCCCCACCGCTTCCTTCCTCCCCCTCACTGTGCACAGGCGTGCTGGGGGCATCCAGACCCATGACAGCTTCCTGAGGCTGTGGCAGCAGGGAGGACAGAGCCCTGGAGGGGCTGCTGTGGCTCTGTGTGTCCAACAGTCACAGCTGTGGAGGAGACTCTCTCTGCTCCCTGGTGTGCATGTGCTGCTGCTCTCCCATCCCCAAACACTGCACACCTGCACCACTGTGGCTCAGTTCCTGCATACACACTGGGTGAATACACCCACACAGAGCCAAAATCTGCTCGTTTGCAGCAATGCAGGCACAGGACAGGTCCCTTCAGCAGCTCAGACAAGGTGACAAGGCAGTCATGCCCTCTTGTCCTCTCCCAAGCACTGGTCCTGCATGGTTTGCCCTGGTCCCACCCTGTCCCACAGCCATGTCCCAGCACTGCCCACTGGTCTAGAGGCTCCACTTACCTGGAGAGCAGGGAGGCGGCTTTGTTGGTTGGGAATGACTTTTAATGAGACCGTCCCCTTGGTTTCTTTCTAGTGAACAAAGGAAGGGGAGAAAGAAGAGTTGGAGGAGGTGGTGTCTGGAGGCAGCTCAACAGCAGCAACCTGTGCAAGGAGGTGCTGAGTGCCAGGACCTGCAAAGGCAAGGCTCCTGGGTGCTCCCTGTGCCACCACAGCCTGGTTAGAAACAGCTCTGCTAGGGCTGAGTTAAGAGCTGTGGCAGCACAGCTTTGCCATACTTGTCCCATTCCCATGGGGGGGACACCAGCACTTCCACCAGGGTCTGGCTGTGGGCACTGCTAAGCCAGGTTCCCTCCATCTATTGCTGGCCTCTTGCTCTGGCCCTCCTGGTGACAATTAGGGGACAATGCATTGTTGCTCCACATGTGTCACAAGACCTACATGGTCCTGTGAGGACAACCACATGTGGAGGCTTGGAGGGGCCTCCTGGGGCCAACCTTCCTTCTTGGGAGGCAGACAAAGACAAGCTCCTTGGTCCTGCTGTCTGCTGCTTAGGCTGTTGATGGGTGTCCTCAGCACCACTATCACCTCACTCCAATCAGAGCCCACATGTTGGGCATGGATGGCCTCAGTATGTGAACACAAGGCAGGCCTGAGGCTCTGTTCAGAGCTGTTTCTAGCAAGGGCTTGGCAGGATCACCACGACCTCAGCAGCAGGAAAATGGCACCAAGGTGACATGCATGTGTGTCTCAGGTCTGCAAGAGCAGCCAGACCCTGGGCTGGAGTTGCACACCAGCCTTGGCAAACAGAGTTTTCCAAGCCCCACACACATCAGCCCATGTCAGGGACCCAGCCAACAGCCTTTGCTGCTGATCTCAGGAGGCCAGAAACAAGCAGCAAGCACAGACACCACCGAGGCTGCATGCAGTGTGGTTTCTGACACATCACAAAGCTGTGTGCTGGCTCTGGTGTCTAGGAGGGGGTGAATGCTCACAGCATGCAGGTCGAAGGGGCCCTTCCCAAGGAACAGCCCTGTCAAACACAAATACCTACCAGCATCTTCTGCAGCTGGTCAACTGAGTGGTTGCTTGCACTCTGCCCATTGATTTCTATGATTTCATCACCCACGTGAAGGGAGCCTGCCAGCAATGTGAGAAACATGAAAATGCAGGAAAGGGACAAGAGCTGCTCACCAAACCCAAACTGCACAGCTTCAGCAGTCTCCCAACCCCCTGGGCAAGCTGTGACACTGCAGTGTTTGCCTGGGCAGCGCTTCTGGGGCCACACGTGTCACCTAAGCACATGGGACTAAAGGACAAGGGGAATGAATTCTTCCCCCTCCACCCAATACACACACTCAGCCCCAGTCTGAAGGTCATCAGGTTGCTTTCCACTATGTGTCCTTCAGTGCTTTAGACTGGTCAAAGCACCTGGTTCAGAGTTACTCAAACCCAACCTCACCTGAGCCAATGACAACCTCCTTACAGGGCCCTTAACACAAGCATTCCTGGCTTTGTGTATTTTCAGTTTATATACCCAGGCAGATTACAGCATCAGATATACTGCTATAAATCAGGCTCTAGGAGTGTTATTGGAATGGCTCCTGTCTTATTTTGGCAGCAGTAAGAGCAGACTTCCCACTTGGATCCAAGGCTGGAAAAGGGGCCTCTTCAAAGCAGAGAACATTGCATTTCCATTCCTCCTTGGCAAGACCCAAAACCAGAAAATAGCACCTATTTATTTCTTTTGGTGCCTTCTTTTGGTCTGCAGAGCCAATCTACAGCATGCCTGTCCCACCTGTGCACTTTAGGAATGGGAAGAGCTTCCATCTCCCCTTACAGTGACCCCACCATGAGATAAGTCTCCAGTTCCTTTTTGGGAGAGCCCTTCCCCCAACCCTTTATTTATCCCTAAAGCCTCCAGTATATTGACATGACAACCATGCAGAGAGACCAGCGAGTTCCTGACACATCCCTAGCAGAGGAACAGGCACAGATGTCCATGTCACAGGGCAAAGCCAGTAGCACTGAGGACCTGCCTTATTGTTGCATGGAAAGAAACCACCTGCCGACGTGCACCCCATGCACTGCTTCTACGAAGGCCTCGTTACCTTGTCTGTGAATCATCCCCCCGTGGAAGATCCTGGCCACCATGCAGCTCTGCTTGTCGTTTTGCTTCAGCGTGATTCCCTGGAAGACACGAAAATCCACGATTGCTTGGTGCAGGAGAGAGCTCTCCAGGCCCATGTCCATGGTGGGCTATGAAGTGGATAGGGGGAAGACCCTGCTTGGCCAGCTCAGGCTGCTGCAGCTCCTCTTGGCACAAGCATCACCACCCTTTGACGGGGCTCACTCCGGGTCCCCAGGCAGCATCCAGCACCTTGTTCCCACGGCTGAGGTCTCCAGTGATCTGCTTCCCCCAAGGCACAGCTCAACGTGCCCCTCCACCCCCCTAGGTGCCATCAAGCTTTGGGATCTTGCCAGTTCTCACCATGGGCTCCTCCGTGACCTTCTCGAACTGGACAAGGCGGATCTTCCGCACCTCGCGGCCGTTGCCGTGCGAGGGGCTGCCCATGGCTGAGCCGTTGGTATAAATGTCCTCGGTCATGGCATTTGGGGTCTGAGTCATGGCCTGTCAGGGCAAAACAAAGACCATGGTTTAGGGGATCCACCTGAGCAGGGCCTGGGGATGCTGCGTCCCTGCTGTGGGGCTGAGCCACTCAGCTGTCTGAGGGTGCGTGGTGGGGCACAGGGGAAGGGAGATGGATGGGCTGGAGGAGAGGGCAGTAAGAGCAAGAAAGGAAAAAGAGCAGAAGAGCTTCACCCTTGAAGATGTGGATGCGGGTTTAATCTGCAGTTTTCCAGCTTGGGAAAGACAGGAGGTAACAAAAGTTTGGAAAAGCTACAGGTAGCAGAAGGCAAAAGAGTCCACAGCTGATCATCTTCTGAAGCAACGAGTCACAAACACTCCTTGTGTGTCATGGCAGTACTTGGCCCACAGGTAGTTTGTTGCAGAGCAAAAAGCCCAGGACAGCTTCACCAAGTGAACAGAGCAGTTTGGGACTCACCCCTGAGAACTGGAGACAGGCTTTGCTCTTGCTCAGTTTGCAAGTTCAACCCTTCCTCACCTACAACACCAGGCAACCAAGATGGTGCAGAGTCATGTACACACCCTGGCACCGAAGGCAGCGTGTGCCTAAGTCAGCCAGAAACATCCCATTCCCCTTCCTAACTCCCAGATACAGGTCCTTTCATGCTGGTTTGCACTGGGAAGCCAAGCAGTGGCTTTCAGCCATGAGGAAACCTGTTCTTTGTTTCCAGCAGGTGCTGGCACCAAGGCAGGTGGAGAGCACACAGGGTCCCAGGCAGAGACCACCAAACCCACTCTGTCATGCAGCAGGGACACTGCTAAGTGAGCTTCTCCCTTCCAGCCCGAGAAAGCCTGACACAGTCCTGTTAAATCCCTCAGGCATGCTGGACAAAGTCTCTGCACAGCTCACAGATGTCCCTGTTTGGCCCCAAGTGCTGTGGACTTCCCTCAAGCCTCTCCCAAATCAGTGCTGGCCCAGCTTCGATCTGCAGCTCCTCCCAGCCCAGTCAGCATGCTCAGATTCCCACAGCAGCCCATGATGTGAAACAAGAAACACTCCTGGCTGTCCCACTCCACACCACACTGCTGGCCTTGCTGCCCAGTTTGCAGCCTGCACGCCCCTCCCAGCAGCACCTGGGCTGGGAGCCACAGCCAGCAAACCTGCAGGGACACCCTGCAAGGCTTCAGTCCTGCATCAGCGCCATGCCCTGCCATGCCCAGCCAAGCAGAGCCAACACCTCTCCCCACCACAGCCGGACTTGCCAACCGAGCGCCCGGGCCAGAGGCTCCATGCCAGCAGCTGGGGAGTGTCAGCCTGATCCCACTGCCCCAGCTCGCCCTCACCCACCACAGGCATCCAGCCTGGAGCAGAGGAGAAGCTGCAGCCTTATCCTGCCAAGGTGGGGGGGCAGGTCTGGTCAGGCCATGGGAAGGTTTGTGTGGGTGGAATTGTGGTGAAGAAGAGCATCTGCTGCTGGGCTGCAGTCACGGCACCAAACCACAACAAAATTAGCTTTGGTAGGGATGTGCTGCAGTTCTGCTGGGCTGAGGCAATGATCCAACTCTGTGCAATGGCAGAAAGCAGGGAGGGAGCCAAAGGAAGGGTCAGCAGAGTCATGACTAGCCAGGACAGTGGGAGAGGTGCTGGCAGAGAGGGATGGACCAGCACTGAGGCAAATCACTGTCACAGTCTCCATGAAAGGGCACTGACAAGGCTGGGCCAGGGCAGGAAGGGCTCAGGGAGCTGCGTGCCCAGGATGAAGCAATAGGGAAGACATGTAATTTATTTTTAAACCAACTCCTTCTAATAGTGCCAACCAACCTCCACCTCAGAGGAAAAAGGCAACCACATGAGCTCTGGCTGCCAACAGCTTAAAGAGGAAGGAGAAGGCTAAATCCCAGCCCAGACAAGGACCCAGGCCAAGGACTGACAAGGTGGAAGGAAGAGCAACTTGCAGCCCCCCGATCTGGCTGGCCAGCCCTAGCAGGGCACACTGCTACCTTACCATTTGAGGGCAGAGAAACAGATCCAGCAGTGTTGTTGCTTAGCTCTCTGCCACCTGTCCCACCTCTGCCAAGCCAGCAGGTGCAAGGAGGAACAGGAGGACAAGGACCTTCTCCAGCCCTACCCAAGGCCAAAGTGCCCATGAGGTGGTTGGAGTCAGCAGAGATCACACTTATCTTAGTCATGCCTTGGGAAAGTCTTAGCCCATGCAATTACTGGCTTCAAACCTCTAGGCTCAGCAGAGCCCGATGACCCAGGACACAGCACAGTCTGCTCCAGGGACTGGGAGTTCCTATCCCAACCATCCCCACCAGCTGAGCCTCCTGGCCCCGACCTTTGCTTTTTGCTGAGAGCTGGAGAAAACACCCAGCCCTCGATGCTGACGCAGCACCAGTGTCACCCTGGTAACTCCTAGAGAACAAGCCTTGTCACCAGAGACTCGCTGCCGTGCCTGGGGATGGTCACCAGCCACCTGATGGCAGCTGTGAACCCAAAAAGGTCCTGCAGCAACTCTCTCTCTGCCCCAGAGAGACACTGGGATGATGTGGGCTTTTGCTGACAGCATGGGGCAGCCAGTGGATGGGAATGAGAAAATGCCTGGTTGATGAGGATGCCAAGGACCCACAGAGGGGCAGATTCCAGCCCTGATGTTGGGCACCCAGAAAACAGAAATAGGAGACATGTGTGGGTCTCATGCTCTGTGCACATGAGCTAGCTGGCTGGATCTCCAAACTTGCACTCTCCTGGCAGCTGCACTCTTGGCTGGTTTGGCCCAGCATGGTCTGTGACCTTAAAAGCCTTCTGAGTGATACTGGTGGCTGGCCAGACTCTGCTACTGCTCCACAGGAAACATCTGTGAGTTCTGCTAAGAGCCAGTTCTGTGGCCACAGCCCTGGGGCTCAGGCACTGCTGGGCCAACCTTGGGGCAGCTATGGGGCAAGGAAGCTGGGGGGCAGGGCTGTGCAAGAGGGGTGCTGGGCAGCCCAGCAGCCCTGTGTGTGGCTTGCAGCTGGCACCCTGCACAAATCCTGCTCCAGGTGGCAATGCACAGAGGAGCCAACAGGTCTGTGGGTCAAAGACATGCACCCCAGCTCCTCGCCTGCATTTCCCTCAAGACCCCATATTTCTGCCCTGTATCCCAAGGTGGAGGGAAGTGCACCGGTTCCTTGGGGAGTGTTTGCCAACAGGGAATGTGGGGGGGACCCCAGGGCTTGGCATCCTTTCCATCAGCAGGGTCAGCACTGTCTGCCAGGGTTGCTCCTGCTGCTGCACTGGCTTCACCAGGCTGCACGCCATGGGCAAATCAAACATTAACTGGCAGCTTGTTTGCAGGAGGCTGAAGCAGCACTTGGGGAAAGCAGCACTGTAGTGCAAAGGGCACATTCAGAGGTTTGGTTCCTGGGCTCTCCTTGCTGCTCTAACCAAGAGACTTCAGTATCAGATAGCACTGGAATAACAGGGTTGCCTGGCGAGTACATGGAGAAAAATAGTGCCAGTTTTGCCAAGCAGGTCCCCAAAGCACAGCAGCTGGGATGCAAGAAGGAACCCTGGAGCCAGGTTTCTCTGGGACTGCCCTCCTGGCTGGCACACAGACATGCTCTGCTGCCCACACTGAGCACCAAAATCCCAGCTCCCTCCATCCATCACTGCCCCTCACATTATAATCGCCATGGGTGTGTGCAGGGAGGTTGGGGCACTGCTTGGTGCAAAGACCAAGCAATCTCTCCTCCCGAGTTCCAGCCCTGTCTCCCCAACACCCAGCAGATGTGTACATCTCAGGCTCAGTACAGCTTAAAAAAAAACACAGCAATGTGTTAAAAAAGCAAAGTAGCAAAAAATTGAGCTTGGGAGTTGCTATAGGGCTGCTCCAGCATGCTGGGGAACAACAGCCACGTGGACATTTAGAAGTAATTCATTCTGCCAGGGGCTACTGACTTCTCAGGTCTGCCAGCACAACCACAGAAACAACCTCATCTAAAATCCCCTCCAGCAATACGATTGAGGTTTAAAAAAAAAATAATCAAACCAACAAACATTTAAACCAAACCAGATTAAATTGCTGACACTGGGAAAAGGCCCGGCAACACCAACAGGTCTCTGTAGGAAGAGGAATAGAGAAATAGGAGGGATACAAAATGGTCATGGCAGTCAGAAGATACTGCCAGCTCTGTGTGCCCTCACACTGACTCCAAATCACAAAGTGCTGCAATGGAGATGGGCCAGATTTTCAAGGGAGCACAGTCAGTTTTGCTGAGGCACCATCTTCCTACCAGGAAAGGCTGATACAGCCTTCCAGATGTGTTTGTGAAACCAGTCACCTCCACGAGACAGTCAGTGAAACCACAACACTGACAGGAGTTGCTGCCCAGCCACTCCATCCCCACCTCCCTGAACAAGTCCTGCAAAACAGCTTTTCCCCTGTAGCTGTTACAGACAGCAACCTGGCAAAACACAATGGAGATAAAGAAGTTTGAACCAGCCCTCCCCACTTCAATGCTCAAAGCCAGAAGTTTAGCTCAGCTTCCAAACAAGTTTTACCTGTGGTTGATTCAGGATTCTGTCCCTGGGGACCTCAGGCTGTTTTGGAGCTGGTGCTGGTTGGCCACTGGGAACCACTGCCCAGAGGGAAGTGCAGTGTTCCCTCTGCACCCTCAGGCTCAGCTTTCTCTCTAGAAGTACTCTCCTTTTCTCCACCAGATTCCCAAAGGTCACATTTGCTGCCCATTTTACAGCTGGGCAACTGAGTCACAGATGATAAGGGGAAAAGCCCAAGGTCACTCTGCCAACCAGGTGCACAGCTGGGAATAAAGCCCATACCTTTTTGGTAAGTCTTCATTTGCCAATCAGGAGATAAGGAAAAGCTATGCAGGCAGGTGAGGCTCAAGAGAAGAGGCTTTGGCTTGTTTCCTAGCAATGACATGGCTTCCACTTGCCATGCTTTGTGTGCCCTGTCACCACGTGGGGAACACAGGGCGGCACTTCCCAGCACGTGGCTCCATCAGAGAAAATGGAGAAGAGAAACCTCCTGGTCACCCTGTTTGAACCCCAGACAAGGAGCAGCCAGACAGACCCAGCACCCTTCCCAAGAGCTGCTGTTGGGCAATGTCCTGGTGTCCCACAGCCACAGTGGGCCAGCACAGTTCTCTGCATGCACACAATGCGGAGAGGAGCATGTGAGCCACTGGCAAGCTCAGGACATGGTACCCCTGTTGGGAGCCAGCCCTGTGGAGCCCCTTTTGAAAGGCCTCAGGCAGATCTCAGTTTGCCATCTCACTCTTTATCCCTTTTGAAATAAATACCCCATAACACCAGGGAGCTGTAGAGCAGCTCCTACATTTTCCATGCCTGGCTGCCACTGGCAATTTATCCTTGCTTTTCCAGCAGCCAGGCAGGCCCTCTGCCTGAATCTTGCAGGCAGAGGGATGGGAGAGCTCCTCTCAGCAGCTGCCTGCTCCAGACACTTTGCTTTAAATATTTTGTTTTTCAAAGTACCCTGCCAAAGGTTGAACCATAAAAAGCAGATGAGCCACCGGTGTGAGACAGATCTAACAAAGCCTCTTTTCCCTGCTTTAGTGTCCAACAGGATGGGCCAAGGACAGCGCCTTGGGGAAATTTCCTCCCTGCTCTCAGGGTCTCCCCACAGTTGCAAGGAAATCTCAGCACAGGCACGTCATGCCTTGGCTTCAACAGGGATGCCTGTTCAAAGCTGGGAGAAGGCACCAGCTGTTTAGCACCGGGAACTATTGACCACCTCCTGGCTGCACCCAAGGTACCCCAAACGACACCAGCTGAGGAAGGAGCCCTCCAAGCAGAACCAAGGCAGATGGTGCATCCCGCTCCCCTTCTGCTGGAGGTGGCGTGCATGCAACCACCGGCTCACTCCCTGCCTGGGGTAGGTGTCAGAAAGGCTGGTTGCATCTTTCTCTGGGGCTGAGACCCACCACCCTCCTCCCATGCTGTGGACCCGGAGGTTGCTCAGCAGCTGAATCAGCTCATGTGACAAGCAGTTCCAGTTCAGACCAGCTACAACTTTGCAGCAAAACAAGCACAATCTCTTCCGCGGCAGGATGCCGGAGCCTTCCTCCCCTGTACCCCGCTCCTTCTTCCCTGCCGGGATATGTCGTGCGGGCCACGCCGGCTGAGCATCCCCCCGCGGCGCCCCGCATCCTCCGGCGAGCATCCCGGGGTGCCGGGGACCAGCGGTGCCATGCACACCCGGCGTGCCTGCCCTCGGAGCCCTGCTTCTCCCTGCCTGTGCGGGAGGGACGGGGACGTGCGGGAGCCCCGGGGATCCCTGCNCCGGGGGCGGGGGCTCCCGCCGCGGGGAGGGTCGGGCACGGTGGCCCCGCACCCCCGGCTGCACCCCCAGCCACCCCGGGGGGCTTCTCCCCCCGCTAGAGAGGTGCCCCCATCGCGGCCGTGCCGGCCCCCAGCCCGGCCGGGGGATGCTGATAAGTTTGGGCGCTGATGGGACCGGGCTGGCAGCAGCGCTCACCCCAAAAACAGGGCAGGGGGCTGGGGAAGACTTTGCTCTTCGCACGGCCAGGGCACAGCAGGGACGTGGGCAGCGCTCCAAAGGAGCGCTGGTGCATCCCTGGCCATCGCAAACCTACCGCCATGCGCTGATGTGCAGAGCTCCCAGGGTAGCTCCTGGAGACAGAGATTCCCCTGCGCTGCAGCAAGGACAGCCCTGTTCTCCTTGCGCTGCTCTGGGTCTTCCACCTCCTTGTGCACCTGCAGCTTGCATGGATGGCAAACCCCTGCACTTGTGAGCTGTGCGTGGTGGGAAGGGCTGCTGTCAAACTTTTTGCCCTCTCACTAATAAGTCTTACTGACACCAGAGTCCAGGTGAAGTCAGAGCTTTGTTTGGGAATGGGAAGCTAATTCTGCTGGAATATTCTTTAATATAATCACTGGAAGGATTATTCACACCACCCCTGGGATCCTGGAAATGTAGAGGTTTCCTTGTATGACTCCCCCCCTGCTGCTACATGAGTTCCCCAGGTTGCCTCAGTCTAAAGTTACCAGAAGAAATACAAGGAAAAGAAGGGTGTAAAATTCTAGAGAAAGGAACCAGGAAAACAGGAATGAGAGGAGGGGGGGGGGGAGGGAAAGAAGGAAAAAGAATCTTGTTCTGGCAGCAAGTTTCTCCTNAGACCCACCACCCTCCTCCCATGCTGTGGACCCGGAGGTTGCTCAGCAGCTGAATCAGCTCATGTGACAAGCAGTTCCAGTTCAGACCAGCTACAACTTTGCAGCAAAACAAGCACAATCTCTTCCGCGGCAGGATGCCGGAGCCTTCCTCCCCTGTACCCCGCTCCTTCTTCCCTGCCGGGATATGTCGTGCGGGCCACGCCGGCTGAGCATCCCCCCGCGGCGCCCCGCATCCTCCGGCGAGCATCCCGGGGTGCCGGGGACCAGCGGTGCCATGCACACCCGGCGTGCCTGCCCTCGGAGCCCTGCTTCTCCCTGCCTGTGCGGGAGGGACGGGGACGTGCGGGAGCCCCGGGGATCCCTGCCGGGCCTGAGCCGGGCGCGGGGGCTCCGCGGGCTCCCCGTGCGGGGCCGGTAGCGGATGCGGGAGGCGGGATGCGGGAGGCAGAGGCGCGGGGTGCCGCGGGCGCATCGGGCCGCTCACCTCGGGCTTGGGCCGGTTCTGCAGGAGATGCTCCAGGTAGAGGTCGGAGAGCGCCGTCCTCATGCTGCTGCTGCCGCCGCCGGCGCTGCGCCCCGACTTGA
>VXBX01000226.1:257813-289929 GCA_013400415.1 Scytalopus superciliaris | reverse complement strand
TCAAACTTTTTGCCCTCTCACTAATAAGTCTTACTGACACCAGAGTCCAGGTGAAGTCAGAGCTTTGTTTGGGAATGGGAAGCTAATTCTGCTGGAATATTCTTTAATATAATCACTGGAAGGATTATTCACACCACCCCTGGGATCCTGGAAATGTAGAGGTTTCCTTGTATGACTCCCCCCCTGCTGCTACATGAGTTCCCCAGGTTGCCTCAGTCTAAAGTTACCAGAAGAAATACAAGGAAAAGAAGGGTGTAAAATTCTAGAGAAAGGAACCAGGAAAACAGGAATGAGAGGAGGGGGGGGGGGAAGGAAAGAAGGAAAATGCATCTTGTTCTGGCAGCAAGTTTCTCCTGCCTTGTGGGAATAAAACTGCTCCTGACTGGGCTATCAGAAATCCCAGAGGTGCAGGGAAGAGGAGATGTGGGAGCTGCAGGCACTGATGTGACCAGCTCCAGCAAGCTGCTCTAACACTGCCAAGAGCAAAGAGCCTCAGAAGCAGAGCCTGGGCAGGGAAGTGAGGACAGAACTCTGCTGCAGCAAAGCAGACCAGCCCTGCCCCTCACAGGGTGGGTGCTGGGGAGTGGGAAAGGTGCTCAAGATCTTCCCCCCAGCACATCCCACAGGGGAATTCAGATTGTGTCACCAGGAATGCACCATCTTTGTAAAGCAAACTGAACCAGAAAGATTACCTCTTGAGCAAACACCCTGATCTGGAAACCTGATGAAAGCTCTGATATAAGCTTTGTGCTCTGGGGCCCTGTCTGCTTTTTCTTAACTTACTTTTAACTCTGGCCATGTAGACTGGGAGGTACCTTTCTGTCAGCATTGTCCCTGGTAAATCTTCTCCTGCTGCATCTCACACAGGTGGACAGAGGTGCACCTCCTTGCTGCCACGTCTGGCTGAAGTTCCTGCAGTGGTCTCCCCACCAGGGCTGTCCTTTTTCATTCTTCCCTTTGCTAGTTGCCTGCCCTTTTTCTTCTCCAAGGAAGAGCCATCAAGTGGATGGGGATTAAGAGGCAGAAACCCACAGATCTGTCACTCAGAGGTGGTTGGAGCAGGGAGTTAGTGCTGCTTAGGGCAGGCTCTTCCCATCAGTCCCTCTCCGGTTGCAGCCTCACACTTTCCATCTGGGAGGTGGCTTTGGGCTTTGTTGAGGGAGTCACGCCACCTGCCAAGATTTATGCCACCATCGAAAGGGCTTGGGCCTAGGTTCCTATTTGAAGAAGACAAGTCACCAATCAGCTGAGTAAATAGGTGGTTTAATTACCTGATACGTAGAGCAGCTGGGTGCCTCAAAAGAAGAACCCAAATCAAAGAAATCCTTAGGCAATTATACCCTTACAATCTAAGTTTCCCTCCCTCTCATGACAGTTCTGATCAGGAGTAGTATTAGGGTCTGTGGTATTCCTGTTCTTTATTGGATCTCCCTATTGTCTCTAGTTGGGCTATTTATTCTCTCATCTCTAAGGTGGTTGTGTCAGCTGATGATGGTAGCAGCCTTCCTTGCTTCCTTATCTTCCAGCTCAAACCAGCTCTGCAGCCTCCTTTTACTTAACTAGGTAAAAGTTCAGCATATCTGGGTGGGAATTCACAGCTCGTGGTCTAAGGCTTCTTCAAATTTAGCTCCTGATGCTAAGCGAGTTCTGTATCAGCAGTGCACCAAACCACACAGCAGGCTTGCAGTGGTGGTAGGGGATGAAGGGAGTATGGACATAGACTGGGATTAGTGGGGCATGGCTTTGGAAGGTGCTGCCCTGAGCACGTCCTGGGGGCAGGATGCCTGGGCACCAGGTTTCTCTTGCACTCATGGGCTAGAAACAGCAATGTGGAGTAGGAGGCAACAGATACAGAGAGCAGAAAGAAGCCTTGCAGTTAATCATGGAATATATAGTAGGAGGGAGAAATATGACAAGAGACATCTGACAGACAGAAGAAGGAAGTCTAAGTCTTCATTCTCTCTTGGTTACATATGGGTGATGCATATGTATGTATATATATATATATGAATACATATACACATATGTAACATATGTGCTTGCCCAAGGTTGCTTTGCTCCCTATCAGCCATGGTCCCTGCTCTCTTCAAAATGCTGCTGCCTGTTTCTCTTATGTGTTGGCAAGTTGTTCTCAGAACAGTGCCCACCTGTACAGCTGCAATACCTGCATACATTCCCCATGTCTGGGTCAGGTGGGGGCTGCACAACAAGAGCTCTCCATCCAGCATGAGAGGAGACAGATGCAGAAACCTCCCTGGACCATGGCTTATCTGGCTGGGGCTCAGCATTGAAACACCTCACACATTTTGGATTGCAAAGTAATCTCTGCTTGGGCTATGATAGAAAGAGATGGCCAGAATGTGTTTTGTCTTCCTGGAGACACCAGAAAGCTTTGTGATCACCAGATCACCCAGCCCAGGCAATTGTAGCAGCAGAGCCATGAAAGGGAACAAGATCCCCAGGACCTGGGAGGATTTGGCCGGGCAGCCCCTACTGCAGCAGGGCTCTTTGTGGGGTGGTGACTAGGCAGGGCATCTCCTGGCCCAGAGGAAGAGAGCTTTGTGCTGGTCCAGCCCTTCCCCCTGCACAGAAACGTCTGTGGCTGGGGGAGGGTGTGATGTATTTCAGATCTGCATCGTGCTGTGAGGAAAGAGTGTCTGGTCTCCGTTCCCCACAAGATAAATGTCAAGACGTCCTTACAGTAATAGATGCCAGGACTTGGCAGGCTCTGACACATCTGCCTGGCTGCCCACAGGCCCCTCCCAGGGCTCTTGCTCAGCACAGCCCCTTCTCTGCTTCCTGGCTGGCTGGAGAACATCCCGGAACTGCCCAGGGCTGGTTGGTGAAGGCTGCTCTGTCACCTGCAGAGATTTCAGCTGTACTTCCTCTTTGAACATAATCCAGAAGAGGCTCTGGTGCGCACAGCTTTTCCTCTGATCTAACCCTGTGTCACCAGACAAATGTGCCACAACACAGCAGCCTGTTTCTGGAGGCAGGGTGAGCCTGACCATCCACTGGTGTGGACTCTGAGGGCTATTTATGCTTCAGCTGCTCTGGCCCAGCCTGGCCATGGGCAGAGGGTGCAATGTCTGCCCTTATCTAAGGGTATCAACCTGGGGGACTGGGCCAGATCCTGTGTGGGTCTCTGTCTACAGGCCAGCTGCTGTTTGTGTCTGAGATGATGTCTCTGCTCCATTCTCTCTGCCATCAGGGTCTTCACTGTCCCTGGGGTGGTGGCCCAGTGACTGCAGCCGGCTGTCCTTGTGCAGCATTGGCCCCTGTGCTCAGGAGAGATGGAGTCGCCTTGGAGCTGAGGAAGGTTGCCTTGAGAAGGGTCTGAGGTGGCAGGTTTTGTCCTCCCAGACTGGAGGCTACTCTGCCTCAGGCAGGGGTGTTCCCCTTTGGGAAGCTTATGGCTCCAATCCCTCTCTTCAGGCCAGTGCTTGCCAGACAGCCTCTCCTCACCTCTGTGCCTGGTTATTGTCAGAATGCAATTAAGCCAAAGGGTGATTGCATCTCCTGCTTGAGTTGCAATGTAATCACTGCCAGGGCCACAGCAAAGGCTCCCTGTACAGCAGTGTGAAAGCTGGCAGATGCATGAGGCATTTTCAGGCTGCTTTGTTTGAGATATCAGCTTCTGATCTCCACTGGCTGTGGGTTCCCTGACAGCTCACATCACTGAGATGATCTGCAGTGTGTGTCCCTGCTTCTTCCAGACACAGGCTGTGGAGGGCAGCATCTGTGTGCCCCACAGCCAGCCCCATGCAGCTGATGGCAGGCAGGAGCTGGGTGGCTCAGGGCAGCCATTCCTCACACAACCACCCTGCCTCATGCACATCCCTGGTGTCTCCACCACGGCTGTCCCCTGTGTTGCTGGCAGAGCTCTCCTGGGAGCTGCTGCAAGGCCACATCTCATCCAGGTATGAGCAGGCACTACCTGATTCTGATGGGGTGCCCTAGAAATTCACAAGGCCATTGCTGGCCGCTGCTGGGCTGGTGCACCTACCCTGCCCATCCCACTGTGATGGCAGCCAGCACCCAGCTGACCCCTGCCATTCTCCAAAGCCCCCTCATAACCCCACTTCCCACCTCACACCAGCTGCCAGAGATTTTGCAGGGCCACCCAGCTCCCTGTCACCAAGGGAGGACTCACAGCACTGGGGATGGGCTGGCACAGGCTGTGAGGAGCCAGCAGGGATGACAGCTGCTGTGGAGGAGAAGTGTGTTGCCCTCCAGGCATGACCCCACACCTTCCCCACAGCCCTCCAGGTGCTCTGTGCCTTTGTGAGGTGGTCATTTTCCTTGAAGGTCCCCACCCCATGAGGCAGGTGGCAGTGTCATCCTTCTCACTGTCATTATTGGAGGGGGGAATGTGTGGGACAGGTGCCAGGGAGGGGGAAAGATGGCTCTGGCTCATGGCACACCTTGCTGGGGATTGTGTTGATGTGGCAGCTCATCCACAGGTCAGCATTCCACCCAGGTCCCTGGGAGCTACAGGCACCCCCAGAGCTCCTCCTGTGGTGAACAAGGAGGGCTTGCTCAGGGCAGCAACAGAAAGCAGGGTGGTGGCACCCAGCCACAGCAGCAAGGAGCATCATGGAAAGGAGATGAAGGGAAGTGAGCGCCAAAGCCCAGTGCTGAGTCAGGTTGAGCAAGCTCTGCTTCCCTCCAGCCACCGATCCCCACCGATTGTGAAATGAACCCTGGGGCCTGGAGGAGAACCTCCTCCCCCAGTCCTTGTCTTGCTGCTTCCTCCTCCTCCAGGACTGTGCCTGGGGCAGCAGGAGTTTGTGTAAAACACAGCTGAGAAGCTCTGGGGCTAATTAATTATACTAGCTGCTGGTAGGGCTGACTGAGCCCCCCGGGGATTCCAAGGCTGGAGTGGAGGAATAAGTGCAGGGAGATACTGGAAAATTACTGTTTAATTCTTTAGCATTACATCTGAGTATATGGCATCCGGCAGATGAAGAGACAGGAAAAGGCAGATAAGGAGCCGGCCCCTGTGAAGCTCTGCAGCCCTTCTCTTCCCGAGCAGCAGGGGCAGCCAGGACCCTGGAGGGCTGGCTCCAGCCCTGCTGAGTTCAGTGTCTGGGGGGATGTGGATCCCCGAGCCTCAGTATTCCTGCTGAGTGTCGCAGCCAAGGAACTCTATTCGCAGGGCAATGTGGTTGTGCCACTGCCGGGGGTGTATCCTCACATAGCGGGCAAAGAGGGGCGGCTCCAGCGTATTCGTCACTGTGCTTGTATAGTCTCGGTTTGCCTGGAAAATCTGGAGAGGAGAGAGAAACCAGGGATGTGCTTTCCTCTGCTGGTACAGCGAGGATATGACCAACCCAGACAACCAACCATTGGAATGCTTTAAGGGAGAGAAAAACCTGGCTCACTGCTCTTGAAAAAAAAAGCCATGCTTGCTGCCAAGGGCTCTGCTTCTGCCCCAGAGATGGTGATGGAGCAGCTCTGCCTACCTTTTCTGTGCCGTCTTGCAGGACTGGGCTCCAGTGCACGCCGTTCTGGCTGATGGAGACAGCAAACTCCTTCACAAACATGTGGGTGAAGACAGCTTTGGCACCTTGGGTTATGATTGCAGTCACCTTCTTGGTTACTTCAAAGTCCACCTGCAGCCACTCTCGGGGGCTGTTGCTCTGGGGAAGGACAGACTGGCTTCAACCCTTCAGTGCCAATTAGAAAGACACTCTCATTGCAGCTGAAGCCAAGCTGGTCCTCCCTGTGCTTCACCCTACCAGACATCTGGTTGGAGCTGCTGGGTGCTAAATCAGTGTGGCAACTCTCCTGCTTGTGAGTGGGCAGCTCTCACAGTGCATGTGGCTCTACACACTTCCCACGCCGCCCTGACTAGGAGAGGTTGCAAGCACCCATCCTGCCTGCTGGGATCCCAGCTGCCTGCCTGGGTATCTCCTTGCACGGGCTACCTTTGGCCTCCATGCGTTGATCCTCCCCTGAAGGTTCAGACGGGCCAGGGAGGGTGACCAGCTGGAGAAGGCGTTGGAGCTGTAGGAGGATGCGGAGATGTGCTGGTCAGGGATCCTTCTTCTCTCCATTCCTAAGGGCATGGAGCAGCCTGGAAGAGAGTAGCAGTGCTGGTCAGGGGTGGTAACAGACCCATCATGGAGATGCCTTCTGCTTGCTCACAACTCTAGCCTCCCTCCATGCCCTTTCCCTGCTTACATGTTCTCCTGTACTTTGCTGCAGCATCACGGTCCCTGCATTGCTTAGGGCCCCTGTGTGCTGCACATCTCTGGCCAAACTACCCCTGCCACTAGTCCCACCTTCTTTTCTCCCTGGAGATTTTATCTAGGAGGAATGTGAAGAATTTATTGTAGAAGGAGACATGAGGAGAACCTGTTTCCAGGGAAAAATCAAGAATACCTGGCAGGGAGACACCCTGCACAAGTGTGATCAGGTGTGCCTGTGCACAGCTGCTTCAGAGCAGGCTGTCATGTTTGGGGCATGAGGTGACAGCACTGCTTTCAGCTGTTGCAGAGTCCTGTTGTGTGCAGGGCCAAAGAAAGGATCCCAGAGTACCACTGTTGACCAGAGCACTCTCGTCTTGAAGTGGCAAAACCAGAGGAAAAGCCAATAGAGTGCGTCTCTGCTTGTTCCCTGCTCCCCCAGACTGAGGCAGCAGCTCCCCAGCTATCAGCTTAGCTGCTGCTGGAAGTTTCTGGCACTTCATGAAAAAGTGATGGTGAGAGCTGGCCCCAAGCTCTCCCTCTGATGCCGCTATCCGCAAAACCATAATGACATTTTCCAGCTTTGTTCCCTCAGCATCTCAGTGACACCTCCAAACTCCTCCTCTGCCTGTGAGTTCTGAAACAGATGGAGCTGGTGCTCAGCACCCTGCTGGGTCAGCCCCCAGCTTTGGTGGTGGGTGTCTGGAGGAGGGACGTACTGTTGAGGTCGCAGCCGATGAGCTCCATGCGCAGCGTGGCGCGGATGTTGTAGTGAGTGGGGCTGACACGGATGTACCGGGCCACGATCGGAGGGTTGAAGTGGTTTTCCCTCACTCCAGTGGCATCCACATTTGCAAAGAACAGCTGCAGAGGAAGGGATGAGAACGAGTGTTGTACCAGTGGAAAAGAGAGCCAGACAGGATAGGGATTTCTGGGGAGAAAAACAGTCCTATCTGGCACTTCTGTATCTTATCACCATCCTCACAAGAAACAGCAGCTCAGGGAAATGATCTGAGCTGTGATTCAGGCCAGAGAAGTGGGAGTGGGCCAAATCAGGGTGAGCCACTGAGAATGAGGAGGATAAATTTAGGGTCTGTACAAAGTAACTTGGTTTTATATTTTCACCAAATAAAGGGGAGAAAAAGAAGGAAAAAAAAAAGCCAGTCCTGGAACACCTGGGAAAAGTTTTAGCCACAGCTGGTGTACACACTGGAGGCTTTTCTCTTGTTGTCCCAATGGAATGATCAGCTTATGCATATTTAGGTTGTGGATTTTTTTCTAATGACTACAGATTCTCCAAATCATCTGCATCTATACAATATTTATAGAAAGCCAATTTACCAATTTTAGGGTAAAAAAAGATATTCAGGCAGAATCTTATGCCTAGCTCTAAGTGATATGCAACATAACGTTAAGCAGTGGATCTCACAGTTACATCTGGGATGATGGAGAGAGATAGCTCAGACAAGTTAAAATGAGACAGATGGACACAGACAGCAAATCCCTTGCAGAGCTGTGATCTGCAATTTAGTCACCAAGCACTGAATGTTCTCTGTTCCTGCCCTAACCTCAGGGGGTCAGGAAATCCCTGCCTTGTGCACAGAGCTCATCCTCATCACCCCGAGACCCCATTCTGGGAGGACACTCTCCTCCAGACCCATTCACCTTACCCTCTGGGTACTGGTGGTATTTCCCTTGTACGTCTTCCACCTTTGCCCATCAACGCTGTAGAAGACAACAAACTGGGAGATGTAGAAGCTGGAGAACTTTTGTCGGGCCCCTTGCGTTTTAATGCCGTGAATAATCATGAGACGCAGAAGGTCCACCTGAGAATGAAAGTCAGGGATTCTCTTCTGGTGGCAAACCCAAGCCATGTTCAGGCAGTGCACTGTAGACCTGTGAACTCATTTCCTCATGACATACCTGAGCACTGGTTATGAAACTATTTGAAACAGTCGTTCATAAGGGCCCAAGACAGACAACAGCTGGGAGAGGGCAGGGGGGAGCTGTTTGGACAGGTGAGCTGTTCTTGGTCCTCAGGGGATTTTTACACAATCCAATGCTGCAGCTGGACCATCAAGTGATCCTTTTGCTGCACTGAGGATGGATATGGGGCCAGGCCAGCAGCAACCATGGCCAGACTAACTGCCTTTAGGGTCTGAGTGGCCCCCTTCCAGAGGGAGGGAGAAGCAGTAGGATGTAGCTGGGGAGGCACTGGCTATCCATAGGAGTTCTGCACAGTGCATCAGCCACTAGCATGCCTTGCAATGCTCCCAGTGGTGCCTCCAGACATGACGTTCTTCTTACCTGGATCGAGGCATTGATGCGGTCAGTGCTCCAGGCATTGATGGAACCAGTGTTACCCAGCCTGGCCAGGTAAGGAGCCCACTGCCCTGCAAGGAGACAGCACAGATAAAAGGGTGCTGTTGGCCCTTGGAGCTGCTAAGTCCATCCACAGGATTGGGTCTGAGCATCACCTTAGTGTTTAGGAGCCACATACAGGGTGGCACAGCACTGACACGATGGGCCAGACATGTGGGAAGGCACATGTCCCAAATGGGATGTTGACACAGGCATGGATGGAGGAAGGACTCTACCAGGGATCCAGTGCAGCAGAACTTTGGGCAGGCAGGCACATGAGCTGTGTTGGCTGAAGCTGCCCTGGCCTCACCTGCCTTCCCTGCAGGTACTCACCATACTGCCCCGACGCTGTGATCTGAGAGTCTGCAATGCGGCCTGAGGCCAGACCAAGGGCATCCAGACAGTCTGCAGTGAACAGGGGAGGGCAAAAAACAAGCAGAGTTGATTAGGCGACAAGATTTTTGAAGGAAAAGCCTAGGCTGGGTAGCAGCCTCCAGGCTCAGGGAGGTTTTCAAGCCTTCAGGAGCCCATAGGCTTGTTTGTCTCACATCAAGGAATAGATTTCAGATGCCTCCACATCCATCCCTGAATTTTAGGGGTGCTAAAAGTTCTTGCTCCTGACCCCCATGACAGCAGCAGAGAGTTCCCAGCATTGGCTGCAGCAGCCTCTAGCCAAACTCCTGTCCCTGAGTCCATGACATCTTATTCCCATATCCTAATGTCCCAGCAGTGCTGACAAGCATCTCTTCCTTATCCCCAAGTCTTGTTCCTGAGCCTTTTTGTTGCTAGGCAGCATCTTTTACAAACAAATATCACATTGCTGAAGGAAAGTCTACCTGACACCCCTCTCTCTCTGTGTCTCTCTTCTGGTCTGCTGAGCACAGGGATGTTTGTCTCTTATAATAACCATTATTATTAGCGACTTATCACATCCTGGCATCTGCACTGCATGTCAAATGCTCCTGGGGAAAATGTAAATTTCAAATCTTAAGCAGATTTTTAACTTACGGCAACATTTTCTGGCTGACATTTAATACTCTCTTAGAAACAGGAGAGAGACTGCCCTGTGTGATAAAATACTACTCTCACACACCACTTCCCCCAGTGTTTAGTTATGGTGAGTTAGAAATGTGTTGTTCTGGGGTGGAACCAGAGGTTTTCAGTGGGTTCTGCAGTTGCTCTTGGGGCTGTTTGTATCAGACCAACCTGTATTCAGACAATGTTGCTCACTGTTTCCTGGCATCACTCTGTGCCTCAGTTTACCTCCTGACACATGGTTAGGCAGGTGGGCACTGTACCCCACTGGCAGTATGGGCATGCACTTTCTTGGGCAGGTGCATTCTACAGGGTGTCCAGGGACGCTCAGTTTTGGAAAACAAGAGCTCTGTGAGTAAATATTTGCAGGCTGGTCTCCCAGCATTCACCTCAGCTGTGTCCCTGACCCTGTTCTCCCTGCTGGGCTGTGCAGGGTGGCAAGGACTGGAGTCGTGGCTTTCTTCAGAGTGAAAAACCAGAAGATCCCCTTTGGGTCACCCCAGGAGAAAGGCTGAGAGGTCTGGGGGAGGGAGCTCAGATACATGCTGGCTGTGGCTGTGACAGCAGGCAAGTCAGGGCTCGAAGGGGATCACTCACTCGGGTCATACACGAGGAAGAGGGCACTCATCCCAGCTTGCTGGTGCTCTCCCACTTTGCATTCTACCTGCCAGATCCCAGCATGTGAGGGCCACATCTCCACTGTCCCGAAGACACCTGGCCAGGAATGGAGCACAGAGCAGAAGGGAGTTACTGTTTGTCTGTAATGGGATGCCACATTGCCAAGTGCTGTGCAAAAGCAAAGCCAGACTCTTCCAGAACTACTTCCCCTCCTTGGTATCCCCCCCTGAAGGGTTGGCAGTTCCTTAGGGCACGGACATGAAACCCTGGCATATGGGGGTTGTGCAGTGCCTGCACCACTTCTCACCCGGATAAAGGTTGTAGACTCCCATGCGATACTCCTGGCTAGTCCTGACGCTGAACAGCTGCCCATGGAAGTGGACAGAGTGGATATCCTCGGTGCTGCCCATGTTCAGGAGGTGCCATCGGACCCGCTGCTGCTGAGCCATCACCAGCCCGGGCAGTGTGTCGCTCACATAGCCATTGATGGCTGGGAAAGGCAGTGGTCAGGAGTGGCTCATGGCTCCAGGGTTTTTCCATCCCAGTACAGATTACGGGATGGAAAGGGCAATGGTGAGGGCACTCACCATGGAAGGAATGGTTTCTCTTGAAGTCAGGGTTGTCTGGCTGGATACGGCAGGGAGGGAGGCAGTTCCTCTGCACATTCTCTGGGAAGTACCAGCTTTTGGTCTCATCAAAGATGGTGAAGAGCAGGGAGAACTCCTGCACAGCCAGCTGCCGCCTGAAAACAAAGCTCAGCACCCCACGGCGGCAGATGATCAGCGGCCCAATGAGGCCTGAGTGCAGGTCCTTCTCCTGCCAGGGAGCAGGGAAACAGGAGTTTGTCTCAGAGGGGGAGGCAGTGCTGGCACTGGCAAGAGGCACAGCAGGGAGGAAAGCAGTGGACCTGCCTGCATCCCTGGCCTTGCTCCCACTCAGAGGCACATGCAGGGTGGGAAGGACATGCTGGATTCACTGGGGCACCCCCACTCTGCCCTGAGCTAACAAAGGCTGAGCAGCAGGTGTTTGCACATGCCTTCAAGCTACATGCTGTCTGTCTGTCCACCTGTCCTATAGTCCCTACTACACTAACACTGTACCCAGGAGCCAAATCCCTGATTTGGCAGAGATGTAAGGAGCTGCAGAATGCTGGTTCCCCTCAGGTGTCACAAGCTGGTATAGCTGGGGAAAAGGGTGAAAACCCAGTGAAGAGAAAAAAGAGAAGAAGAGAAAAAGGAGAAAAAGGAGAAAAAGAAGAAAAAGGAGAAAAAGGAGAAAAAGGAGAAGAGAAAAGAGAAAGAGAAGAGAAAGAGAAGAGAAAGAGAAGAGAAAGAGAAGAGAAAGAGAAGAGAAAGAGAAGAGAAAGAGAAGAGAAAGAGAAGAGAAAGAGAAGAGAAAGAGAAGAGCACCAGCATGCATTCATTCATCACTGTTTTAGACACCTGAGAATCTACACAGCCACAGGCTGCTTTCAGCACAGCACTATGGGAAGTGTCTAAACCTCACAGCCAGGACCCAGGCAAGCTGCCCATCCCTCCTTCCTGGAATGCCCCAATAGAGCAGGCTCCCACCTACCAGGTCCACATTGGAGAAGTAAGCCCAGGCCTTGCAGTCAAACTCCTGCATCGTGGGTGCCATCTGGGGCAGGACTTCCCAGGAGTACTTCTGGAGCCCACCAGGCTGCACCACCCCACCCTGCTGTGCTGTGCCCTCAGTCTCCTCATAGGCTGTCAGTGTGGAGTGGAAGGAGAAGGGTCGTGAGGCCAGGTTCTTGAACGTAACCTGCACCAGAGGGAAGGCAAAGCAAACGCAGTGTGGGACGGGGCTGGGTGCAGCCCTGAGGGTGCCCTGGACCCTGGGGATGGGCCCAGCCAGCTGGTGGGAAGGAGGCAGCCAAGTTTTGATGCCCAGATTCCCAGCTGGTCCCCATGCAGTCCCCATACTGAGTCACAAGCTGTGGCTGTGCAGTGTGATCCCCAGTGAAAGCACATCCCAATCATGTCAGCAGGATGGGGTTCTCTCCCTGCTCACGGAGCAGGGTCAGCTACACTATCATCTCTGGAGCCCAAAGGTGCTGAATTCATCCTGATGAAGATTTCCTTGAAAACTGGGCAGCTTCTCCAAGCCTACAATTCCTGAGCTTAGTGAAGAGCCTTCCACCTCTTTCTTAAGTGGATGTTGAAGGGCCTTTGGCGGTGCAGGAAGCCCAAGCTTGCCCTCATATAGAGCACCTAACAAAACTGTACTGAGCCCTTCTTTTTACAGTTTCTTCACTCTAAAGCCCCCCATAAAGCCCAGAAGTTCATCAGGCTGTGCTGCTGCAGGGATTGTGTTTGTCTCAGGTCTGGGCTCTGCATCTGAACACTCTGAGGTTCCTGCTGGTCCATTCCTCCAGCCACTGAAGTCCCTCTGAATGGTGCTTCTGCCTCCCATCTGGTGCCACCCACATGCCAACAGGGCAGCTCCTGCCCCCAGGCCCTGAAGATTAACCCACAGGCATTGCAGAGCCTGCAGCCCCACCTCAGCACTCCCCCTGGCTGAGCACAGACAGCAATGGGAGGATTTATGGTTTTATAGGGAACTTTCAATTCACCATGATGACATCTTCAACTTCTGCCCTGATGTAGGGCCCGAGGATGCCCAAGTGCTCATCCAGCTCTCCCCTCTGCACCGGCCGTGTGAAAGAACTGTCCATGTACTCCCGGAAAACCACCTTGCGGTACCTCCAGGAATGTTTCCTCCTGCTGCTCTGGGGGTGCCTGGGGGGGAAGGCAGGTGAGTAAGTCAGGTGATACTGGCCCATAATGACACCAGGGCAGATCATCCCTGACCCATTTGCAAGGCAGTTCCAGGTTTGTGGAGTTACGAAACTCCCTAGAGTGGAGGGGAGTTGCTGGGAGCATCCTTTGCCTGGGCTGCTTGGTAAGGTTGTTTTGACACAGACCTGTGATCCTGCCTGCCAGCAATGCCAACTCATGCACCAAGCCATGTCACGCAGTGCAGGGGGAAAACATGAGGGACAATCACACTTACGTTGCTTTTAGGAAGTGCTGGGGTCTCTGGTTCCCGTATTCCCACATCACCTCCACTGCTGCAATGAAGTATTGCCGCACCTCCCCCTGGAAGGAACGCGGGTCGTGCTCCTCTTCCCCATAGATGTCAAAATCCTCCATGGTCTGCTCTGTGTCACTGTACTCATCATAGTCTGACTTGGCAGCCTTCGACCCCGAGGGGCTGGAATGGGTCCTGTTGTCCAGAGGTGGTTCCTCCCTATGTCCTGGGATGTGGCTCCTCTCCCCAGCTGCGCTGTTGCTTTCGCCATCCTCCTTGGGCTCTCCTGGGCCCTGGGCCCCTCTCTTCCCTGCTTCTCTGAGGACATCTTCCTCACTGAGCACCTGACATCCGTGAGGACTGTCCTGCACAGACTGTGCTGGTTGTTTGGTAGTGTTGTGATTGGGAGGGGAATTACTTGGAGACAGTGAACAGTTCTCTCCGAGGGCTGGTTTTGTAGGCATTTCCTCTGGGCTTTGCTCAGGCATTCTCTCAGGCATGTAGTCCTCTGTGGAATTGGCCTTGAGTTGCTGAGGCTGAGTACTAAACTGACCCAGCTGCTCCACAGAGTTTGTCTCCTCCTCCATCTGGCTTCTCCCCTGAGCTTGCTCATTCCCAGGAGCCCCCCACACCGCAGCTCTGCCTGGCTGCAGGTCGGCCAACGCTGGGCTCTGCAAGCCCCCCGTGTATGCTGCTGCCCCCAGGGAAACTGGGTCCCAGTTGGAAGCCAGGTCTTCATCCTCAGCAGCAACCTGCATTTCTGGGCTGTTTGCTGCCACTGGCACCTCAGTCCCCACCGCTCCTTGTGTGGGCAAGGAGTGTTCGCTGCGCTGGACCCTCTCACTGCTGCTCTGTACACCCCTGTCTGTGCTTGACCCCCTCTCAGGATGCATCTCACCGGCCTGCAGAGCATCCCTACCCAGGGATAGTCTCCCCTCAATCATGTTGGATTTTTCTTCCAGGCTGCGCTGGGCCACCATGACCTCAGGCAAAGTGTCGCTTGATATCAGGGACCTCTTTTTGAAGAGAGCGCTGCAAAAAGGGGAGTGAGGGCCACACACCTTTGGGGCTTTCTTATTCACTGCTGTCTCAGGGGTCCGGCTGGCCAGATCCTGCTCTGCTCTCTTAACATCAGAGAGGGGCTTCCTGCTGCTAGGCCAGCTGGTGTTGGGCAGACCCAGACCACGCACCAAGCCTCTGCTCTCCAGTGACCTGGCTTGCCGAGGTCTCCAGTCAGGGTCACTCATGCTTGTGGCTGGAGCTCTGTGTCTTGGAAACTGCTCACGGCTCTTTAGGAAGCCACTTGGGAACGGCCTCGTGTCATTGACCACAACATTCGACTCAGAAAAGGCAATGCTGTCCAGCTCTGATAATTCCTTAGTGGCTGCGTTATCCTGAAACACTTCCTCCAAGATTACTTCATCCCTCTCTTCTGTCATTATATAGTTGGAAGGCTCAAGGTCATTGGTCTGTACAAAAGTGGTGTCTAAAAGGCTCATGTCTTTGGCAAGTTCACTGGCTTCTTGTTCTGCGACATTTTTTGCAGGCAAGGAGTTACTCTCATCTGTGAAGATTTCTTCCTGTACAGGTTTGTCTGAGAAAGAAACATTTTTCTCTTCAAAAGATTCATAAAAGCCTTGTGAAATCACTTTGTCAGGTCTTTTTTCCAGCCTAGCATCTAGATCATTTGATGAATAATTGCTTTCTACGGTGTGACTGTTAACCACAGCATGGAAAGTTCTGTTATCGTCTGTCTCATCTGAAGATGCAGAAGAATTGTTCAGTGTGGAGGAAGAGTTATGATCAATACTTAAAGCTGTTTCTGTATGGATTGTCTCCTCTGAGTCGTATAGATTAAAGGATATTTTATCAACCCCTTTTAGCAACTTGTCCTCAGCACCCTGTGAAGGCATGTCTTGAAGTCTCAGATTGTGCTCCAGGTCATTCTGGTGAACTGAGCTCCTGCTCTCTTGAAGAGGAGCTTTGCTTGCAGTAATTGAGTCCCACAGGCTTGTTGCATGAGTGGTTGTCTTTTGAGGCTCTGCTTCCAGGATCTCTGCTGTACCACCAGGCTGGACCATTGTCCTTTTTACTGGTTCCTGCACCTCTGAGATTTTTGTCACCTTCATTCCTTCCAGAGCATCTTCTGGAGCTGGTATGGCTTGGTGCAGCCATTGCTGACCTTCTTCTGAGCTCACAGTGCCATGGACCCTTCCACTGTCACTCACCAAGGGTTCTCTGGGTGGGAGAGTTCCAAATCCTTCATCCTGACTGACGATTTTTGATAATTCTTCATCTTCAAGGAAGGATTCATAGGACACTGGCTCATAGTTTGTCTCTGGAGAAGACATGGAAATATCAGGTGGATTTGGCATTGTTCCTAAAAATGTTGATGTGCCATTGGAAGAGGGATCAGAAGTCCTGTTGCTGCTCAGGAGGGCTCCGTGTCTGGGTTCTGTCAAGCACAATCTTGTCTTAGTCTCATTCGTGGAAGAGGTCATGCTGTTCAGTTGCTCATTCACACATGGCCTGTGCCATCTCTTTCTTTCAGAGAAGCCCCTGGGTTGGAATTCAAAGACGTCCTCCTCCTCATCTGCATAGACATAATCCTCCTCATCAGTGCCCTCGTACTGACACTGCGTGACCGTGAACTTGGCATGCATCCCTCGGTCTCTGAAATCAGGATTCAGGCACCCCAGTGTCCAGACACCTGTCTCAAGAGAGGACAAGAGGACACCATCAGCTCACCACGCTGGGAAATCAGAGGAGATGCTGTGCCCAAGCTGCTCCCTTGCTATGTTTTCAGGCAGCCTCTGGTTCATGGTAGTGATTTCATGTTTTCACAGTCCCTACAGCATCTTACAGCTGGACTCAGTGCTGCTGGCAACATCAGACACAATCCTGACAAGCATCATCATCATCATCATAATCCACCCCAAAAGACATACCAGTGCTGTCAAACACACCTCTCACACGCTTGCCACACCTCTCCTGCTGAAGGAGAAAGAAATGAGAGGCTGCCATCCAATGTGACGGGAGGGTCAGTGTGTTTGCTCCGTGCGGTGAGCAGGCACCCGGAGCGGGTGAGGTGTGAGATAACTGGGCTCTGACACTAGAGAGGGCTGCCACCTGCTGCTGGCTGAGCTGCTGCTCTGTGTCTGAGCAGCTGGCAAAAACCAGAGCTCAAACGGTTGCAATGCTTGGCTGGGTTTTAGAAAGCTTCCTGGGGTGTCTAGAAACCCTGACAGCTTGGCTCAGGTTGCAGTGCTCATGACCATCATACCGGTGTTTGCAATCACATGGTAAACCCTGTGTTTCCCCCGGGAGTGAAGAAATGGTTGACAGCACTGCTTTTGCAAATGCTAAGGAAAAATTACTGAGTGGGGGGAAATATAACTGAACTCTTCTCCATGGCTCTGACATCTGTTCCTGGAGATAGATGGTGTGATCAGCAGCTGAACCCACAGCAGGGACAGCACTGCCACTCCCCTTGACCTCCGAGCTTGGAGCCAAGGTTGCAAATGTCCATCAGGCTCATGTTACTGCAGCCAACCTACTGGCTTGGCAACATATGTGACCTTAGCACACCCTATTAATGAAATAAAATACAGCAATTGAACTTCTCTGAAACCACTGAAAATCATTGCCTCTCATTTTGCAATTCCGGCAGGTTGTGCATCGCTTTGCTCTCAGAGCTGTCAAAAAGCAATCAGGTGCCAGAGGGAACTGGCTGGAGGTGCTCACTGATCTCTGCTGTGATGGTTTATAGCACAGCCCACAGTTTACAGGTAGCCCATGTTACTAACCTGGCTTTTCCAAGCTCATGAAGACTGTTTCTCCAGAAAATGGGAAGAGGGTAAGCACATCCTCAAAGATCATGTTTCTCTTGAACGTGTTTCCAGAGAAGAAGATGGAGAGGAAATCTGTTTGGGCCCCAACGCTCAGGACATACCAGTACACAACATCGTGCAGGCAGAGTTTTGTTTGGAGGTTGTCAAACACAAAGCCATTAATAGCTGGAAGAAGGCAGGGGTGAAACATTCCATCAGGACCTGATTCCCCCCTGTGGCTGCTGGGTAGGTGTGTGTTCCCTGCTTGTTCCCTGGGACAGGGATGAGCCTGTGTCTGGTGGGGCTTTGCAGGGAGCCCCTGGCCCAGTACTCACTGTGCATCACATTGGAGGCATAAAACTGGGGGTCCTGGGTATCCACATGGGCTGGGTCAGAGCAGAACCTCCTGATGTTCTCCCCCAGGTACCAGCTGAGGTTCTCATCAAAGACTGAAAACAGCACCAACCCTGTGTTGTCTGACATTATCTGGAAGGGAGAGGGAAGAAATTATTCCTGGCCCAATCAGAGCACCCTTGGAGACCAGTGTAGCTGTCAGGTCTCAGCCTGGGTGCATGGAGAACAGTTTACTACAATTTCACAGGAGAAAAGGGAGCACGCAAGGGAGGATGGGGAAGGCAGAGGCATTGGAACTGATGGCTGAAGAGGAGAGGCAAATTTCGTTTCACCCGAATATTTCACCCACTGCATTTATTCCAGCCTTTCAGCCTGGCAGTTGAGGCAACAAAGGAAAGACCCACCTGATTTCCCCTCTGATCCATGGACTTCTTGAAGCAGATGAGGAGGGGCCCAATGAGGCCCGAGGCTGTGTCTCGCACCGGGTCGATGGAGCTGTAGTAGAAGCGGGTGAGGCAGCGAGGATCTGCCTGTGTGGGGCCATCCTCCGTGGTGAGACTCCAGCTGTAGGTGAAGGACTGGCCAGGGGGGATAGGAATGTCCTTCACGTCTTTAACTGGCAACACACAACCCAAGAGCAGACCGGGTAAGGCTGCGCTGCAGCTGCAAGGGGTGATCCCACTTTTTAAAAGAGCTCAGAAAGGCTTCCCGACCACACAAGTGGCATAGTGAGCCACCCGTGCCCACCCCAGGGTGGCACACTGGCAGCTTGGGAAGTTGATCTGGTCAAAAGGAGACCCTGGGACCAGGGGAGGATGGAGAGGCACATGCCTAATTTTGAAAACCCTTGAAACTCCTGCAAACTGGAAAACACGCCCAGTCTAAGATGGGCTCTGGGTTGTCTAGAGGAGTTTGCAGATGAAAGTACAGAGCTGGGCAGGGCTGAAATGGGTGAAAAGCAAAGCAAGACAAGACAGATTTAAGCAAATACAGCTAGACTGTAAGAAAAGCAACAAGGAAATCCGGAAGGAACAGAAGGAAAACTCAAATGCAAATAAATCCTCTGAGCGTTCAGCAGGATCTTGCATTGATTTATCCTTAGGAAGCCAGCTCCAAGTGCCCTGCTGAGCTGCTGTGAGAGGATGCAAAGCTCATGTGTCAGTCAGGGTAGGAGTAGTTCTTTTTATTTATACTCCCCTACAGAGAATCATCCCTGTGCAGGAAGTTCTCCTGCCCCAGAAAAATGGCAATGGCCAAGGGATGTCCCAAATTCTCATGGCCTTCCTTACCTTGGGAGGGTTTCACAGCGTAGTATGGCCTTACACTGGAGAGGCCATGAGGGTAGATGTTGTAGGGTCGGCTTGCCAGATTCCTGAACACGATCTGAAATGGGGACAGCCAGCAGGAACGTTCAGTGTTTTCTGAATGCTGTGAGCACTTGAGGCTGCTCTCAGTGTCTTCCCAGGAAGGGAAATGCTGGGCAGGGGTGCTCTGGGATTGGCTACCTGCCAGTGATCAGCAGGAGGAACACAGACACGTCTGGGACCATAAGGTCAGAACAGAAGAAACTATTTCTCTATGACGAGTCTCTACTGTCCATATTTCTGGGAGGTATCCATTTTAGTGAGGGTATGAAATTATCAGGTTTATAAAGAGAAAGTTGCTGTCTTTAGCCTTATTATACACATGAGTCAAAAGAGATCCATATGACCAGAAGAGGTCCATCAATCCAGAGGGCCTCAGAGGACCAGAACACTAAGTATGCACAGCAGTGAACAGCTTCAAAGTGCTCCCCACTTCAGTGCATGAAGCCCTTCATTTATTTCTCTAAATAGCTCTGGCACATTCCCACAGCTGCACAGGAAACCCCAGGAAGGGTGCAGAAATGTGAAGATCACGGAAACCATCCCATTCCTCCGAGCAGCAAACAAGTCAAATGCCCAGTAGTGGCACTCGGGGAGACACAAGCGACAGTCCCCAATACTGGAGGTAACAGCATACAGAAGGAGAAGGGTGGAGGATGAGAAGACACTCCTGCCTCAGAGGAAGATGCTGGATGCCACGTGTCATGGATTAATTCACACAAATCCTAAAACACTTGCAATGAAGTCAAATCAAAGAGAGTGGGTCATATCCTGTGCATCTCTGCTGATCTTACTGAGAGTATTTAGCTTTAGCTGTCAGTAACATCTGCCTTTCTGGTGAGCTTTGGACTTTACCAAACATGAGAAAGCACCTCAAGGACTTCTGTCAGACATTAGCCACAAACCAAAAGCACGAATAGCATCAAGCTTTGAAGTCTCCCCTTGCAGTCCCTCTTTGTGGAAAGCAGTATGTCTCTTACCTTAAACTGATCTCCAACCTCCCCCTTAATGACAGGCCCCAGAATTCCCTTGTCCAGCTGATTTGACACCTTGCGTTTCTTGAAGGTTGCATCTTCATACTCCACAAACACCACCTTCTTGTACTTTGAACCGATCCGCTGAGGGCCAGGCTCCAGGTACAGGCTCGTGATGTTTCTGCAGGCAAAGGCAAACAGCCACATGAGGGACACTGTCAGGAATGGAGTGAGACCTTCTGTCATTCAAGGACCTTACACAGCTTTCCAGGCACTGCCAGTGCACAGTGGGGACACCCACCCCTGCAATCACAACACCCACCCTGGGGATTAACGTTTCAAATTATTCAGTGCTTCTTTAATGCACTGCTAGATTGCAGTGCATTGGCTGACACTGCCCTGTCCTGGAGGAGGCTGTGAGAGCTGAGAGCAGGGCAGGTTGTCCCATGTCAGAGAACAGCCCCAATATGTGGGCATAAGGCAACAGAGCAGATGTCTTCTCTTGAGCACCCCATCTCCCTCCCAGGAGCCAGGCCAGCTCTAAGGTGGAGAGGATTTACCTCTGGCTTACCCTGCAAGAGTGCAAGGGGGAATTTCAGCCCTGCATGTCTTGCTCCAGCAGCTGCTGACAAGGATCCCCATCTAGGGCAGAACCCAGTGACCCCAATAACAAGCCAGCCTCAGCCCAGAGAGCCTGTGCCAGCACAGGGATGTTGGGTCTGTGTGGCAGTGGCCATGCAGTGCTGACTGAGGGACTTGTGCCGAGATATTGCATTTGCATCACCTCTCCCTCCAAGAGGTAAAGCAGCAGCAGGGGCTGATGGCCTCTGCCATCCAGATCAGGTCCTTCCAGAGAGGGAAAGGAGACCAGCACTGTGGGTGTATGTCCTGGATGTGCAGGGACTCCTGGCTGATGGGTGAGAAGGTCACCAGGAGTTGCTGCCTGCTCAGAAGGGACTGACCCCAGAGACCTGGGTGACAGAGAGACAAATGTCCAGGAGAAAGGTGCCTGCAGGGCATTTGGTAAAATGGAGCAAAGCCAAATCCTGCCTTCCCCAAGACCATCCTTCTTCCTGTATCCATACTGTTAGAGTTAATAAGGAAGAACAAAACCGTCCAGGTTGGGCAGAATGAAAATAAATCTCTGGGGAAAAGGGGAAGAGCTGGCAGGGCTGCCTTGAGGAGCAGCCTCATGGGCACACATGCCCACTCTCACCTGTCCAGGGACTCTGGCTTCACAGGGGCATAGTCCCAGTCCATTTCCTCAGCTGCAATGTAGTAAGTCCAGGTCATAGGCTTGTCTTTGGCAAAAGAGCGCACTTGGATCACATGGTAAGTTTCCTCCTCTTCTTCGGGGTAATCCATGTAGTCTGACAGCTTCCCCACCTTTAGCAGGCGTTCCTCAGGACATTCCTCCACCTTCACAAAGGCCTCCATGCCAGCTGGGTTCAGACAGGCCAGGCAGAAAGGGTCACACTGACATGCCAGTACAGGCATGCACTCCCCAGGCTCCGCTTTGGAGGGATCCTCTCCCCTACTGTCCCCACTGGGCCATCTCCTGGGTCGATTCATGCCATCAGGTCATGGACCAGACTGCAGGTGGATGTTAACACTATGGAGCAGGAGGGGCCTTGGAGCTGCAGCACCACATAGAACCCTGAGCCCGGGTCATCCCCTGAACTCCTTTTCCCCTGAGCTCTTGTAGAATGAGGTTACCTTGTTGATGGGACAGTATCTGGCAGAACATCCGAAACCAGCCAGCTGTTCCTGGCATGGTCTGGGCTGTGAGATATGTGGCAGGGGAGATTTCTAGGCTGCTGAGACGGTGGCCTCTCACCAGGAATGTGTGGCCTTCAAAGAAGATGGAGTGGACTTCTGGCCCAGAGCCCAAACCGATCACATGCCAGTGGACCTGCTTCTTGAGGCACAGTGTGAGACCTGCCAGGAGACAAGGAAAGCACCCAGGAGTCAGCACTGTGTCTACCCCTTGTTGCCACTCTTGGTGTCAATGGACTCAGAGTCTGACACAGCTGAGAAGAGTCTCATGCCCTGCAAAGTGATGTCTTCAAGCTGCTCACACATGAACGTGGACTGTCTAAGCAATGCAGAAGCCAAAGACTTTGGCAAGGGCTTTGGGAAGTGCAGTGATAGGAGCTCACAGTGAGATGCAGTGGCAAAAGAGAGAGATGTGCTCTTTGACTCTCCAAATAGGGAAATTGGGAAATGGAAAGGAGAACCATTTGTCTGATCATAACACTGGCAAACCTGATACTAAAACATTGCATCTGGGGCAGGGCTCCAGCACGTCCCCAGCAGTAGCTGAAATACCACAAAGGGCAGAGAGAGGTCACCAGGATTATTTGAGAGACTCTCAAATAGCTCAATGTGCTTAGGAAATGGGAAAGAATTTGACTGCATTGTAAAAATATTTTCCTGGGGAGAAACTGATGCGTGCTGAAGGGCTCTGTAATCTAGCAGGGAAGTGAATAACAAGTTCCTGGAAGCTGAAGCCAAAAAAAGGCAAATGCAGAGTCAAGCACTTGTTTTTGGCACCAAGGGCAAAGGTGACTGGAACAGATCCCAGGGGCCTGGGAGGAAACTGGGTGGAGGTTCCATCCTGAGGCCCTCAGCTCTCTGTTTCCAGCTCTCCATCAGACACCTCTCAGGCCAGGTCTCGCAGCCAGAGAGGGGTGTGCTGGGAGGAGGTGGATATCTTCTCCAGGGAAAACCCCACTGTGAAGAACCAGTGGCTGACAAGGAGGTCTACTCAGCTGTTAAGCCTCATAGATCCACCAGGACANTTTGTCTTTGCCTTTTATTGGAGAATGGCCAGACCCATGTGGAAGGTCTCAGGATGTGGTTCACTAAGGCTGCTGATGGCAATGACTCTCCTGACAGTTTCCCAGTTTGCCTTGGAGATTCTTCATTCTCAGGCAGCTCTGGACCTTTTCCCTGAAGGATACCAGAAAATACCAACTCTCCATCCCAGTCCTTGGCACAGCAGGACTCACCAGGCAGTGAGCCATTGATGTAGCCATTGATGGTGTGCAGCTCTGTCCTGTTGTGAGGCTGGGGCTGAGAAGCTGCCTGGGAGCCAGGATCAGAGTACCAGCTTTTCCCTGTGGAGAGAGGAGGATGCAGTCAGCTTTCAATGAGAGCATTTCAAAGAAAATTTCCAAGATAAAGGGCTCTGCATGGATATGGTGGTGACCATTGCACGTGACAGGGCATGGCCTCCCTGCAGCTTTAGCCTGTGTGATGGGAATGAGGTCAGGGTGTGGGATGGCAGAGCTGGGGGGCTGCAAGCTCCCTGTACCTGGGGAAGAGAAGGAATGGCAGTGTTGCCTTGGCTGGGGGGCTCAGACCCTTGGGAGGAGGTGAGTGCTGAGCAGCTGTGCTCACACCATGGCCAAAGCAAACGCCCCAGGCTGAATTCAGGGTCAGCCAGTAGTTACCTTCATCAAACACAGCGAAGAGTAGCACAAACTCATTCCGCATGTCCTCATTCCCATTGCTCACCAGGGTCCCTGTAAGATGCAATGGCATGGATCTCTTTAAAGGTCAGCAAGCATCATGCCTGTCTCCCCAGGAAATTCCCTCTGTGCCCTCCAAGAACTGGTAAACCAAGGCCAGGCTGTGGTTTGCTTCTGTCATGCCTCACAACTGCCACAGCCCTGTTTCCAGCCTTGCTGACCCCAAAAGCCCCCACTTGAGAGGCAGCTGCCCCCAGAAGGCATGGAAAGGTCAGTCTGTGCTGCCTCCCCTTAGACTTTGCTCAGGGGAGAAACTGCTGTGGTGAGTCACTGGAGCCTGCAGACAGTGTCCTGGGAGGAGGTGACTCGGTCCTGTTCCTTTCCAGTGACTACTGAAGGGTCTGGGCAACTACCTCCAGGATATGTCTCAACCAGTTTTACTCCAGTCACATCTCTTGTGCCCAGAAAGTAATAACAGTCAGGATTTCACCACCTCCATGCTTTTTGAAGGAAGAAAGGAAGGAGAGCAGGCACAGGTACTGCAGACCAGGCAGTGTCACAGGTGTCCTGCCTGATCCTTAACCCTGACTGGTACAAAATTCCTCAAAATTCTTCTGACAAAATCCTGTTTGACAAAGCAACCTGGCTGTCATGGGATGATCACAGCTTGGTGAAGCTCTGAAGGAAAGACAAGCATTTTTACCTCCATAGCAATTCACCTTGTGGATAGATAGGGTTCAAAATTTCATCTGTGGTCTGAAATCTTGTGAAGGAATGAAACAAACAATTTCCCTCCAGGAGGGAAATCCAAAATGTGTTTGCCTCCTACACTGGAAAGGACTGAACCCCTAAGTACTTTTGTTGAGCACAGCTGATTCCACTGCCATGTTCAGCCTATAAAAGCCATCTGTGATTTTTCTGCTTTTCAATTCACAATTCCATGTGACCTCTGCCCATCCTGTGCTGTCCTCACCAGGTTGGCACACGAGTAGGGCTCCAATCAGACCAGAGTTGATGTCCTTCACACTGTTGGTGTTGGAGGAGTAGGAGTGGGTCAGGCAGGCTGAGTCATCATTCGTCGGACCCTGGTTTTCCTGGATTTCCCAGATATATGTGTGTGTCTTACCGGGATCCACCCTGTCACCCTCCTTCTCTGCCTGGCTGGTCTCATCCTCATACCCTGCACCTAAAACCAAAGGAAAGGCCAGATGTTAGTGAAGTTCACCCCCAACATACCTTGGCTACAGAAATGCCTCTTCCTCCAACCCAGAGCACAGCCCCTCTCCACCCCAGCCCCTGGGGCCAGGCTGACTCCCATGGGCAGTGAGCAGAGCTGTGCCAGAGACTCATTTGTTGGGCTGTGGATCCACCACCTGCCCCAACGCTGGACAGCACATTCTTCCTGGCCCTAAACATCCAACCTCATGTTTAGCCCATGTACTACCTCTATAACTGACACAGGTTTGTTTGCAGCATGAGGCCATTGCCCAGCTCACCCTCTGATGCCTTCCAGTAGGACACGCCGACGGCATGGAGGTTGTATGGGCGGGAGGCCAGGTTTTTAAACGTGATGACCACAGTGTCATAGACTTCTGCTCGGATGGTAGGGCCCAGGAGACCTGAAGGAGGGAGGACAACAAGGTCAGGCAGCTGGGGTCAAGCAGCTCACCTTCCATCTGCACCATTAGCCATTGTCCCTCAGGTACCACGGTATCATCAATGCTCCAGCTCCAGCTCCAGCAAGGCTCTCTGCAGGAGCTCTGCCATACTGGAACTTTCCTATTCCTGGCTAGAGAGCTGCCAGCACCCAACCCAGAATGAGACTGGTTGCTGTCAGGGAGAGCAAGGGCTCACCAGCTGCAGGTGTTTCTTACCCATCCATGCTGGTTTGGGCTTGGGCTGGATGAACAAGGCATCAGGGTACTCCACAAACACAGCTTTCCTGTACCGGGGAGGGACACCAGGTGTGGGGGGCCGTGGGCCTGCATGCCCTGAAATCCTGCAGGAGGAAGGAAAAGCCAAGGCTGATTGCACAGTCCCATCCATGGAAGGGCAACAGCCATCCCCTTCCTCCCCTTCCCACCAGCTCGCCTCTGTCTTGACAGCCCCAGGGATTGCTCACCCTGTTGTGTCCTTTGGATTTCCTGACAACTCCTAGGTGTGATTGGGAGTGTTTTTCTCAGCTCACCAATGAGAACATGGCAGTGATTAATGCCATGGTGTTAGTCACGATGGAAGAAGACACCAAGGCAGGAGGCACAACACCATACCCAGCTGCAGCACTGCCTCCTGCCTCATCCAGCTTTGTTCTTCCTTGGCAGCAGAGACACAGAGCACTGGGAGTGCTGCAACAGCAGTGCCACTGTGGCCTATGCCCCTCAGCCACCCCCCAGCCCATCCCCATCATCTTCAGGTGTGGCAGACACATCACATCACAGATAACTATAAGATCCTCCCCAGCTGCCCCGACTAAAGGGACTGTGTTGGGCTGCATGGCAGGTCGTGGCAGATTACTCTGTCCGAGCAACATCCCCACATTCGTTTCTATCCTGCCCAAACTGGGATTTACAGCCAGCCTCTAAAAATATGCTTCACAGCAGGAAGATAAAAGAGCTTTGAATGTATTTCACATCCCACTCATCTCTGCTGGCAGCCTTCTATTTGTAAGCAGCTTAACAAATTCATTTTCCAGAAGGAATCCAGCACATTTATCGGGATGGCAAAGCCATGAATTTCTTCAAGGATTTGAGAGGCTGACTTATCATCCTCGGGACTGAGACCATTGCCAGTAACCAGGGAGACTGCTTCAAGCCTTGTTTTGTTTGGAGCAAAAGCCAGGTGGTATTTTCTTCCCCCTTAAGAAGCAGGGAGGGCTCTGCTGCTCTGACTAAGCTTTCACTTGAGTCGTGCTTCCCTTTGCGACTCTTCCTCAAGCGGAAGAGGAAGGAGACAGAGTGACTCAAATTTAGGAAAGGTCAACACACACTCCCCCCCACACCACTGGCTGGAAGCCACCTGCAGATGGAGGGTGCTGTGGGGGGAGTGGGGTCCACCCTCCCCAGGGGCAGAGCAGGGGGGATGCCCACGAAAACCTCACATGCATTCAGGTACTGCCCTTCCCACCACAGCTATAACCCCACATTCTGGATGGCAGGAAGCCCCCAGCAGACAGAGCTCCAGTGAGCAGTGCCACTGCGTTCAGCTGACTCTGCCTGTGAACCATTATCCTTCCTGGTTCGACAGTCTGGACCCAGCTTTGCTCTCCAGGGTGTCCCCACACTGAGAGGTAGCTGTGCTGCAGCATTGCTGGCACTCAGCTGTGCACTGTAGGGAAGCTCTGCCATAATCTGTAACCCACAGAAAGCCCAGGTTTGAAAATACATCCCTGAGATATGAGGGTCTGGCCCTGCTAATTCTGCAGCAAACAAGGCAGAAACTCTCTGGAGCCAGGGGGATTTTTCTGGCATGCAGGGACACGGCTGGGAGGAGACTCAGTGACAACAAGGCTCAGTGCTGGGTCCCAGCTGGCATGGCAGAGCCAGCAGGGGATGAGGAGGCAGAGTTCAGCACAGGGACAGCTGATCCAAGTGCTTCTGGCCAGTCCTCTGCACTTGGGGTCCTTGTGAACTTCCTTCCCAAAGGGCAGCTGAAGCTGGGGCAGGGAGATAAGTTGCTGGCTCCTTGGATCAGCATTGTTAGCCACACTATCTGTTCATCTCTTGGAGCTGGGAGACATCCTGCACTGCTGAGGTGCTCAGGAATAGGCTGCTATGTGTCCACCAGCTCCAACTCTGAGCTGAGATCCCTGGGACTGTTGTAGGACGTGTTGGTCTTGGCTCTGACCCTGCTGATAGGGCTGTGTTTGGGAGGAAGAGAAACGGAAATCATGGGGAAGGTGTAAGCAGCTCTGGGCTGGTGTGCCATAGCCCATTCATTTGACAGAGCTTTCTACAAACATGCCAGAAAAACCACTGCATGCATACAAGGGTTTGGGAGGTGCTGCCTGGAGATGCACCTTTGGGAGCTGCCGTGAGATATTGGTACACTGAGAAAGAACAGATGGAGTGGAAGATACCCCCCCATACAGCTTGGGAACAACACAGCTCCAGTGGCAGCTCTGCTCCTTCCATGCTTTCCTGGCTCATTCCTGCATGTCCCTTCTCCCCAGCCTGGCTGGTTTTCTGTGCCCTCCGCACATTTTGGTGGGCTGAGTCTACAGGGCCAGGGAAAAGGCTCTGTCATCCAGCTGGGAACAGACATGAAGAGCAAGCCCTGGTTCCCACGATGGCTTCCCCAGGAATACTCTGCCCCTCCGTGGGGGAGCACACCACCAAGTCCCTCTGAGAAAGCCAAAGTTATCTTCCCCTGTTCTAGAGAAGGGCAAGTGAGCTCAGACTGCTGCCAATGCCCTGCTCATCCCCAGGCAGAGTCAGGTCCCTGAGTCACCCCCAGGTCAGAAACAGTGCTTGAGTGCATCATTAAAGCCAGTGCTGAAATGGAAAGCCACAGGGATGAATTAGCAGTCTGAGTGAAGTCAGTGTAATGTCAGTGAAAGCAGGGTAGGGGGGATTAGTAAAATGGCTGGGTGCAATTCTCCTACTGAGGTAACCAAAGGGGGGAAAACCAACACAACTCACATACAGTTACTATGGCAGCCTGTGAGGCTGGCCTGGCTCATCCCTAGAGCCTGGTTTCAGTGCCTGACCACAGCTCATCACTGCTCTAGGCAGGTCTGAGATGGGGCCATGGGCTGGTATTGCCCCAGGACAGAGTCTGGGGAAGGGGGTGGAAGCAGGGCAGAGGGAATGGGCACAGGTTGATCCACAGGGGGTGTCACCATCCAGCTCCACTCCCCATGCTGAGCTCAGAACAGCCCATTCACATCCATGTGTGTCCCAGCTGGCTGTGTCTCCAGACAACACCATCCTGATGCCTGAGCAATGCAACTGTCACCTTTCCTTCCTACTCCAAAGTACACGGGCAAAACCATCATGCCTTCCTCCCTCTTATCACTGTGCACAAACACCATTCTTTGCCCAAACACTACAAATCATATTCATTTCCTTAAGGAAAAATTCAGCCCTAGCACTGTAATGTAAACAAATATGTAAATAACTAAAGCTGGATTTTACCACAGGCAGACCAGTCAAAATCCTGTGCTGCTCTGAGGGGGGCACAGCCTACCTTCCTCTGCATTTCCCAGACATTTAGGCACAGGTCCCCGTCTCCCCTCATATTTCCCCAAAGCTCCCAGGATGCAGAGCAGAGGAGAAAGCACAGGCTGGAAAACCAGCTCTTGGTTCCCAACACAGATTCTAAAGGGTCACAGACAAATGGCATTGAGATAAAGCAACGCAGAACAGCAGTGCAGAGCAGTATGGATCTCTTTCTCTCTCTCCCTATTTCAATTCCACCTGCCCCCCATCAGGGGTTGCACAAAGTGACTCCCCATCACACCACCCCTTCCCAGCTGCACCAGCAGCTCAGTGCACCCACCTTGCCAGGCTGCCCCCATGTACCTGCCTGGACCCAAGCTCACAGTGCAGTCCAAGCCAGGGTGGGAGAACACCCAGAGCAGGGTTCTAGAGTTGCAATAGAAGGAGCTTTACCCTGCAGGCACTTGCAGCACAGACAGCAGGTCACTGTGTGTGTAGTCCCAGGCGGTTTCCACTGCAGCGATGTAGTATCTTCTGACTTTGCTGGTGCCCTCCTCAACCAGGCAGAGGAGCAGGAGGCTGCAAAAGGCTCCCACAAGTGTCATGCCTCCTGGCTGGGAACTGCTCTGAATTTAGGAGGAAAAGTGAGAAGGAAGAAAAGAGAAAGGAAAGAGGAGAGAAAAGCCTTTATCTTCTCATCCAGCTGTTGTAATCCACAGGAGATGACGATTTAAAGCCAGCACCCACAGACCCACTCAGAGCACTGAGTGCTCCTCTTCTCAGAGATGTCAGGAGAGGAGCCACTTGAGCAGGTTAGTGCAAAGAGCAGCGTGTGAGTGATGGACTGTCCCGCTTTTCCTCTGGCAGTGGCAGGAGGAGAGGAAAAAACAAAAGGAAAGGGAGGGCAAGCACAGCGGTAAGTTCCGCTGCAGGACCCAGCCGGCTCCGTGTCCTGGCCCGTGTCTGGGAGCAAGATGAGGAAAGGGAGGGTTGCAGAGGAAGCAGAATTTAGGTGTGGTCTCTGCCTGGTCTCACCTTCTCTCTCTCTCACCACTGAGGAGGAGAGCGGGATGCCAGGGATGCACACAGACATGTACGTGCATGAGGTTATCCCTGTCCCCGGGATCCCTGCACCCCAGCAGTGATGATTTAGCCACACAACCTCACTTCAAGCCATGTGGGAGGGAGAAGGTTGAGGTGATCCCTGGGAATCTCCTTTCCACCAGCTTCTCCTCATATTTCTCCTCCTCTCCCAGGGTCCTGCAGTAGAGCTCAGAGAAGATGCACTGGAATGTTTTAGCAAATTTCTTTCATTTTACTCACAAATTTTCAGTATATTTTTTTAAAAACCCATGAAATTCCCCTCCTCCCTCAATGCACACACGTGTGCTCAGGCACACACACTGCCATGTGGTTCTCCCTTGGCTCATGAAGGCAGGAAGATGAGGAGGAACGCCCTGGATGGTCCCACCGTGTGCAAATGTGATGGGGAAACCAGGACAGGCTCCTGCCACAGAAAGTCCCAGAGAAACTTGTTTTGCCAGAACCCACAAGCAGGCAGAAAGTGCTGGTTATTTCCCTGAATTGTGCAGTTCTCAGAACAACACAGGGATAGACAGGCAGACAAAAAGTACCCAGAACCAAGTGAGCCTTGTCTAATCTCTTCCGAGTCTTTTTTTGTGTGTATGTGAGGGAACAAGGGACTCGTGACAGTTTCTCAGGAATGCAGAGTGTTCCAGAAACAGCAGCACACACACAGGGCACTCACCCTTCCCAGCACTCAGATAGGCAGAGAGCACCAAGACACTGGCTGTGCTCAGTGGCACAGAAAAGCCAGGAAAAGGACCAAGCAGGGCCCCCTTACACCACCACTTCCAAGCTAGAGCATCTCACCTGGACCTTGCCTGTCCTGGAGAGAGCTCAGTTTTGATCCAGGGCTGCTCCAGAAAGAGGAACAGCAGCCCAAGGCTCAGCAGGACACATCCTTGCTCTTCTACAGACATGCCCTGGGTAAGTCCCCACCAGGTGGGCTTCCCACACTTTGTTCCTGTGCCCCTGGGCACACACTGGCTCCTGCCCAGCTCCGCCAGCCATGCCCACCTGGACGTGTGCCACAGTGACTTGCTTTTCCAAACACTGCAGGGATTCCCTGTCATCTTTCCAGTGCCTCCCTGCACAGCAGGAGTTGAAGGATGCTGGGACTGTTTAAGAGAAGCACTGTCCCAGAAAACTCCTCTCTTGACCATTGCCAAGAAGAACTGGAAGCATGGAGCTGTAGCAAGCTCCCACACAGCCTGAAGCCTTCCATCCAGCTGCCCTCTGGACCCAAGATATCCTGTCACTGGGGCAGAGCCTTGATTCTGAGGATGCTGCCACAGCCACTGTCCAGAGGTGTCCCTGCACCACAGCATGTCCATTTTTCACTTGTCATGGCAGTTATTTTAGTTGGCCACTTTTCCCCTGGTAAGTGGATCACAGTGTGACATTTAATGGGATTATTCCCTACGCCCACTATTGTTATGGTTCTCCGGATTAGGGGTCAGGCCTAAGGCCCTGATGTGTTTGTCTGAGATAAGAGATTTCTCAGCTCCTCTATCTATTAGGAAAGGAAGGCTCTGTCTTTGGGATCCTACAGATAAGCAGATAACATCCCTACATTCCCAGCCCAGGCCTGGGGCTGGCAGGGGTGCTTGCTGGCCAGGGAGCAAACTTGTGAAATGGAGGGATTGCCAGAGAAGATGGACCAGGATCCTGGCCAAAGGAGCAGAAGACAGGCAACAGGAGGAGATGAGGAGATTATGGCACATCCAAAATTGTTACTCATCTTTGTAGCTGGGAAAATTGCTGCAGAGAGCAGCAGGACTTGCCCACAGTCATCTGCAAGGAAGGAGCAAGGCAGAAATCAAATGCCTGTATCACCTGAGCAGCCACTCGGTGTCATTTGCTCTTCTCCAGGCTGGTTGTGTCCATCACTGTCCAAAATCAGCACCTCATAGCAGGAGTGATGGCTCAAGGGGTGTGCAGGGGCTCTCAGCAAAGCACCAGACTTCTCAGCCTGCCCTCCTGTTCCCTAAACCTGGCTGGCAGAATTCCCAGCTGCTGGCAGGTGGGAGCAGCAAGTCCCTTCCTTTGAGGCGTGGAAGTCAGGGAAGCTGGGGATGGACAGCCTGTGCTGGAAAGTCCCCAGGGCAGCTGGGGGTGAGGGCAAGAGAAGGGCTGACACCCTCTCCTTCCTCAGCACAGACTGGCACGAGGGTCTGAAGTCTGAGTTTGTTCCATTGCCAGAAAATGAGAGAGAGATGGCAGCAGAGAGAGAAAAAACCCAGCGAAAACCCTGATCCTCTCACTTTGACAGGGCTGAACTGTACATTTTTTTCCTGCAGGACGCCCTGGGCCAGCTGTGTGACACCAGCATGGGTGTCTTGGTTTGGGACAAGGGAATTCAGGCATTGCATCTTGTACTAAAAGCAGCACCACGGGGGCAGCCTTGGCAGAGCACTGCACAGCCAGGGCCACCGGGCTGGCAGTGGAGGGGCCTCATCACTCTGTGCAGCGTGGGAGCCCCAGGACTGCAGCCCTCTGAGTCCCCATGCACCATGGACACATTTCCTATCAGTGGGAGACCCTGGCATCTGTTGGATATAGCCAGCTATGGTGCCTCACTTAGGGACCCAAAGGGGCATCATGGATCCATTTACAGAGCATTTTG
>VXBX01000226.1:240167-256049 GCA_013400415.1 Scytalopus superciliaris | reverse complement strand
GAAGAACCGAGACTGTCTCATAAGGAAGAAAATCACACCAGCTTTTAATATTTTTTTTTTAACTTCTGGCATAGTGGTGTTGAGTTTAGGACAGGGAGATACGAAGCCCTGGGCACGAGGATGCCCTCTTTGCTGGAGGTGCTTCAGGCACCCGCATCTAAACCCTCATGTCACTTGTAGCAAGTGCTGGAGCCTGGTTCTACTTGCAGCTTCATTCCCACGGCATCATTTGAGTTGAAAACTCTGTGTTCTGACAGTGCTTTTCTTCTTGCCATGCCTGTTGCCTTCACCTGGCACCAGGGTAACTATTTAACAGATCTTCATTCTCTGACAGAAGCGAGAGCTGGCCACCCCTCTCTTGCACCTTCACTAAGTATATTCAGAAATGGGTCAAGGCAGGTTCCTGTGGTGCTTGCAGTGTTGATAAGGAAACTGTGTTCCAAGCAGAGTCTGGTTTGGGTGATACAACACACGTGACTGAGCAATGGGGTGGTGCTGGCTTGGGTTCTGGTGGCTGCAGTAATGCCTTTCACACTGACAGCATGTAAACCATTCTGGAGACCAGTCTACCTTTAGACCAACTGCTGTCTGCTTGTTCCAGCATTTTCCTCTTCTGAGAAATGAAAAGTAAAAGTGACCAGTTGTTTGGGCAGTGAGGAAGCTTGTGATCTGCTCCCCATGCTCTGTCATGGAGCAGCACATGTGCTGCCTGATTTCCCTTCAGAGATGATACCAGTTTTAAAAAAAAACCCAAACAAAACCTAAAATCATGTGTTGATTTTGGTGAAATCACTCCTTTCTCACTGCCCTTTTAAGGAGAACGGTGGTGCTGAGGAGATAAAAATCAAACTGCAAAAGGCTGAGTTGTGACAGCAGGAAGTGTAAAGCTATAAAGCATCAGTTTTGGCTGAGTGCAGATCTTTCTCTCTGACTGCATGTGGGTTTCTTCTGCTGTTCATCAGACTCCAAGTGTTGGGTGACTCCTGCCAAAGGCAGCCTTGCCTGTGGGAAGCATGATGAGGAGTGTGTGCCTGGTATCTCTGCCTCCTGACGGGATCCTGGTTGATTTGTAGGTGTACTGGATTCGTCTTCCAGAAAGTTGGAAAGCTGGCAGCGACAGCAGTGGGAGGTGGCTTCCTCCTACTCCAGGTGTGTATGAACAGCAGTCCAGGCTGTCCAGGAACTGTGCTGGTGGGGATGAAGGGCTGTCCAGGAATCACTGCCTGGTAGGACATGTGGGGCCACTCTGTCAGGAGCTTTGTGTGGCTGTGGATGTCAAAGGCATGTTCCCCAAGCCACATGGATGCAGCAGCAAAGCAGGAGCACTGTGCATAAACCTCAGGACTGCTAAAAGGTGCAGATCCACTGAGGAACTGCTACCAAAGGGCAGGCCAAGGGCACAGGGGGCTGTTAGTGCAGGGGTACCTGGCTGGAGCATGAGACAGCCTTCAGCTGTAGTGAACCAGGCTGCTGCTGCAGGACTGTCTTCAGAACTGGCTAACATGCTGAGTCCTGTGCCTGTGGACATGGTGTGCCTGGAGGAACAGCCCTGGATGTCAAGGATTTATCCACATCTATGACATGCTTCCTGTCAGCCTGCACACCTGAGGAGTCTGACCAGCATAGATGGGGCTCTCTGGGGAAGAGGAGAGAAAACACATCTCCCTCTGTCCTCAGCCACTTCTCCTGATTTCCAAGAACCCCAGCACTGAGGGAAGCTGCTTGGATGTGGACATCTAGCTCATACATCTTGCAGCAGGCAGAGCAGCTCTTAGGCCCTGTTCAACACTTACCTGTTTGCTCCTCGGGCAAACAGGTAAGTCTTGCGTGTGACTCCCTTGCTCTCCTGGCTCTGCTTGTTCTGCTGAAAGTGAAAAGCTTGCTCTGAGCAGGGGGAGTTCCACTGCTGAATCATCCTGAGCAGATAAAATAGTTTGAGAGGAACAGGCTATTAATAGCTGTGTCCACCTACAGCAGCAGGAGAGCTGCAGAGTCCCACCGAGATCCATGGCAGTTGTGAGGGGGAGGTGATGCCAGCTTTACCTTACAGAACAGAGGCTGAAACAGGCTAAGCTGCAGTGTGTGCCCTGCTGTTTGGGGGTTTCTGTGGGAGACACATGTTGCAGGACAGTTAATACAGCTCCAGAGCTTGTCTTCTGTCCAGTTTTTAAGCTAGTGTGCCCGCTGGACCAGTGTGTGAGAGGGGACTGTGATCAGGGAAGGTGGGTGGGTGAGGAGGTCTGTTTTGCCACCATCATGCGGAATTTTACTCCAGGAACTTACTTTCCAACCCTCAAAACTCTAGATTGCAGACCACACAGGATACATCAAAGTGGACTGGAATCTGGTACAACGGGACATGAACAAAGCCAAGCAGCAGCTGAAATTTCACAGCAGTGGTAATAAAATGCCTCCAGAAGTGAAAAGCAGAGTGGATGAGGTGAGACAACTCTCCCAAGGTTTATGCTGGAAAACAGGCTTGAGTACTGAGCTGTTACAGATCTTTCATTGTGCAAATACAAGGAGGGAATGCTTGCATGACAGCAAAACTGGAGAGGTGGCAAAGGCTGTGGATGTTGTGTACCTGGACTTTAGTAAAGCCTTTGACATTATGTCCTGCAGCACTTTCGTGGAGAAACTGGCTGAATGGCCAGGCCCAGAGAGTGGTGGGGAATGGAATTAAATCCTGCTGGGGCTGGTCACTAGTGCTGTTCCCCAGGGCTCAGTGTTGGAGCCAGTCCTGTTCAACATCTTTATCAGTGATCTGGACAAGGGGGTTGAGAGCACCCTCAGTAAATTCAGGATAACACCAAGTGGGGCAGGCATGTTGATCTGCTGGAGGTTCTGGATCCTGCCCTTGGGTCACAACAAGCCCCTGCAGCTCCAGGCTGGGGCAGAGTGGCTGGAAAGTGCCCAGTGGGAAAGGACCTGGGGGTGCTGTTTGACAGCACCTGAACATGAGCCAAGGTGTGCCCAGGTGGGCAAGAAGGCCAAAGATACCTGGCTTGTGTCAGCAATAGTGTGGCCAGCCTGGCCAGGGCAATGATCATCCCCCTGTGCTGGGCACTGGTGAGGCTGCTGGTGACATTAGGCAGGGAAGGTCATTAGGTGGGATACTTTCCCAAACCTGAGCAGTGGCACCTCTCTGACCATCACTTGCCTTGAAGAACAGAAACAGCCTGAGGGATTTCTTCTTAGGGGGAGAGTAACTGGGGGTGACTTGCTATTGTTGAACACTGTTGCCTCTTCTCTTCCATGCTTAGGTGATCATATTTCTGAAGAAGAATGTTATCTTGACTGGAGGGTTTGCCGGAGGATTCCTGCTTGGAATGGCATCCTAGAAGCTGCACACAACTCTCCTTTCATGCCCAGCCTCCCCTCCCCTCCTCTACTGCTGTTATCTCTCACTTAGAAGTCAAAGGATGTTGCCAACAGACTCAGTCCCATCTGCTCACAGGTTCCAGCCCTTATTTCTTGCAACGCTGCTTCTGATTTCCACATTTTTCCTCTGCCTGGGCTGTTAGTGTGCTGGGATCAGTCTGACAGCTTATGACTCCCAGTGTATCATTATGATTCCTCTCCCCATCAAGTATGCCCAGTTCCAGATTTTCTCATGAGTTGCAATCTCATAAACATGTAGGGGCAGAGAAGTCTCTTAAATGTGCTTTCCCCAGGCGCTCAGGACTCTTCACATGTACCTTTGTCTGCCAGTATTTGTGTACAGCAGCTGTCAGCTGTTCACCACTGTTTAGCTTGCTCTGTTCCTGCCCTGTACCTGGAAAACCTGTGCTTCCCTGTGCAATCCAAAATGTGGTTGGCTGTCCTGGGATGGATGCAGAAGTGTCAGGGGACAGCCTGAGCTGTGTCCAGAGCAGGTGAATAAGGATTCTCCTGCCCTCCCCCTGCCATTGAACTGCACAGATGGCTGTTTGGCTTCCTCTCTGCTGTTGTTTTCCCCCATGCTGGAATTGCAGCGCTGCACTGCTGATGGAAACTGAGCACTGAGGGTGAGTCTCCAGGCCCTTTCCTCATCATGCATTCTGAAAGCCACCGAGCTCCCTGTGCTGTAGAGCACCTTCTCATTTGCCACCTGACTGCTCAGCCTTTGAGAGTCTCTCCTTCCACCTGTCTGTGTCAGTCTGGCTGATATTTCAGCTGTGCCACTTACTGTAAATCACCCTGGGCTTCTGACTGGTCTTTCTATGTCTACCATGCCCTTCTCTGGTCACTTTGGCACTGGTGATGTTCTTCGGCGTGTAACCATGTGGGGCAGGATGGTAGACAGGAAATCCATCCCCCCTTAGGGTACATTGTACTGGTCCAGCGTCCTTGTTGCCAGCTCTACTGGATTAGGGGGATGATGCGAAATCTGGAGTGCAGTCCTTTACCTGTCTCTGCAGAGCACAAACTCCATCTCCCTGGTCTCTGCAAGCAACTGAAATGACAAAACTACTGGGAAAACCAGGTTGCACTCTTGTGGGAGTGGCTCATTTGCATACTTTCTGCCTTGGTTATGGTCTTTCCTTCTTTTTATTTGTCATTTCCACAAGAAAAGCTGCTTGCTTGCTTCCATCAGCTGCAGCCCTTCTTCTGCAGGCGATGAGGCAGCCCAGGTGCAGAGCTCAGCTGTTTTTGGACAGTCTGACCCAGTGCAGCTGTGTGCAGAGCAGAACTCTAACCTACAAGAGAAAATTGCAAAGAAAACCCCCTCAGGGGTATTCTGCAAGCATGGAGATTTGCATGCCAGCACGGTGATGTCCTCCAGCAGGTACATGTGGTAGTTCTGGTCCAGAATGGGGTTTTATGTGAAAATCAGCCCATCCTTCAATGGGATACATGCTGGGAAACAGTGGCACTCGTGGGTGATTGGTTTGTACCACCTGGCTCAGCAGCTGCACCCCATTTCCAGTGCTGTGTGATGTGTTTGTGATCTGCTGCTGGTGGTCTCAGTATGCCTGGAAATTGAGATCTTCCACTGAGAGCTGCTGGAAGAGCTGAAATGGTGAGTTCTACCAGAGGTTTTGGAATTAGCACTCGGAGTTGTTAATTTTGCTTCAGCTCTGGTGATTGAAGTGTCAGTGCAGCAACACAGTGATGAAACTGAGGTTTTCTCTCCTTCAGAAGGTGAAAAGAGGCTGCAGATAACCAAGAGACAGGAGCTGCTGTCTCTGCTCCTGTGCTGCCATACGTGGCCAAGGAGAATGAAGGGGCAGCTGGGCTCATGTCCTTTTAGCCATGGCCTTGCTAAAAGCCATCCAGGACTGCCGGCGTGATGTGATGCAGCCAGTAGGTCTCCATTAAACTGGTGTTTGGCAGTGGAGTGACAGATGATGGTGGTGGTTTTGAGGGGTTTGGTTTGGGGTTTTTTTTCCTGTAGTACCTGTGGGAGTGAACATTCATGAGTGGATACATTTGTCTTGCAGGGTATCTTGTTCCTGTAGGAGAACAGCACCCTGTGGCTGGGTGGGCTGCATAAAACAACTTCTTCTGAGATGCACTAATCTCCACAAAGCTCAAAGCAAATCAGTACAGACTTTAGGGATGTTTTCCAGGCTGAAATAAGTCACTATTTCTGCCCAGCCCTAGGGAAGGGTGTACTGGGTGCTGGAATCCCAGTTTGCTGCTACAGAGAGAAATGGCCCAGAGAGGGAGCTAAAACGCCTCAATTGCTGCTGGAAGGAGAAACAAGTAGCAAGTTCACGTTGAGTTTGCTGTGAATGTAGGCAGGGAGTGGACAAGGACATCAGAGGTGGCAAATCTTCCTGCTGTGTTGGTGTTGGGTTCGTGGCTGGCACCGTTTGATGCTGGTGAGCTCACACTTTGATGCTGAATCAGGCTCTGTGGGGATGCATTTTCATTGTTGCAGGTGCCAAGATGAGGTGTCCCCTCCCCTCCCCACTCCTGCTCTTTCTAGTCTTGTTTCAACAACTTCTGACATCTCTTACAGTGTGAGAAGATTTCAGACACATTAGGCTTTTAAAGTGGTTTTATATATTGTATGTAAATGCTTGTTGAAGTGATATTTTATTAAACCGTTTTGCTCTAATAGCTTCTGTGTGTGAGGTCTGTTGGCTTCTTGGGAACCAGCATGTTTTTGTCCCACTCAAGCATGTTGTGCTTGGCTCAGGGGAGCAGCTGTGGCCAGTCCAGGAGCAGGAGTCTGGGGTGTGCCCAGGTGGCCAGAAAGGCCAACAGCATCCTGGCTTGTGCCAGAAATAGCGTGGCCACCAGGACCCCCTGAAAGGAGGGCGGAGCCAGGCGGGTCTCCTCTCCCAGTGACAGGACAAGAGGAAACGACCTCAAGTTGTGCCAGGGGAGGTTCAGGTTGGATATTAGGGAAAATTTCTTCACTGGAACAGTTGTCCAGCCCTGCCCAGGCTGCACAGGGCAGGATGGAGTCACCATCTCTGGAGGTGTGGTGCTTAAGGACATGGTTTAGTGATGGGCTTGGCAGTGCTGGGGGTAGGGTTGGACTCCATCTCTCCATGAGGCCACCAGCCTTCCCTCTTCTATGTGGGTAGCCATGGGCTGCCTTAATAAATCCCTCTCCTTGATCATCCTGGCACCAATCACCTACATTCCAAAGAAGTGGGATGCTCCCAGGGCAGGAGGTGATTCTGTTGCCAGCCTGAGTTCAGAGACTGCTGAGCAAATTTGTTCCACCCAACTAGAAATAGGCATAGAGCCAAGACTTTTTCTTCTTCAGAGGTGCAACAGAAGCCTAAATATGCTTGGGGTTTTTTTGGGTTTTTTTTGGTTTTTTGTCATCTATTAGGGACTTTCTTTCCACTGTTCCTGCTCAGGAAAAAATGAGCTAATTTGTCAGTGTTTGAGCTGATTCACAACATTGTCATCAACTTCCCCTACTTTTCAAGGATACTAAACTCCCTCTAGTCTCAAGGGATTTTTTTTTTAAGAGGGGGAGGGCAGTGGGAAGACTAGCCCTAAATTATTCTGATCTTGAGGCCCGGGTATAAAAATATCAAGCAGCTTCTATTTAAACATGATGATATCACATGTGCCTCTGGCCTGTGAATGGCAGCCAAGCTGCCCAACAACCAACCAAAACCGAGACCGCAGTTTGTTCCAGTCATTTATTTTGTATCATGGTATTTTCAGAGTCAGTGAATACAGATGGTTTGCTCTTCTAGGCTTCAATACACACAACTATTGTGCCTAGACCTCGGTGGTCTGTTTATAGAAGCTGCATTTCATAAGTAGGTTGTACTTGCTCACAGCACAAAGTCCTTGACGGCTAGATCTAATGACAGAGTTAGGGCCTAGTGGGTGTGGAGCCTGATATTGAGGTGCCTGGACTCCTGCTACAGGGGACAGCGAGACAGCTCTGAGGGGTGGTGCAGGAACCTGTCTACTGAGCTCTTCCTACAGGTCACAGGAAATTCTGCTGCATGGGCGAGAGCTTCTGGAAAGCCATCTCTCCTGGGGTCCAGACACAGCCGGCTTGTGGGTGAGTCTGGAATGCTGTGTGGAAAACCAGTGCCTGCAACTGCTTGTTCAGTAAGCAGCACCTAAGTCAGTTCTTGGATCTAGCCCAGGGCTCTGTGACAAGCCTTTGGGTTTCAGCAGGTTGAAATAGACTGGGTTCGTAACATATTGCTTAAAGGTGTTCAATTAGACATAAATTTATAAATTTTGTATCAACAGTCAGATCTTTCAAATGAATATTGCTTTTTTAAAAAAATATCCTATCCCTGTAGCAATCCCTGAAATAATGTTCCTGTAACATCTTTGTCATGCAAATAGCAGCGTGTAGGCAATTCAAATATAAAATAATTAAGTCTGCCCAGTGGGAAAGGGAGGCACTTAGGCAAAGTGACTTGTAGTCACTCATGATCTACACAAGACTTAGGAACAATCAACAGACCTGATTCCCACTCTTGAGCTTGAACCACTGGACAGGTAAATGTTGTCTGGAACTACTGCAAGATGGCAGCAATACTTTTGTTGTGTGAAAGATGGACTTGTTTCGTGTGTCACGTTTAAACTCACTCCTCTGAGCTCATTTCCTGTACCTCTCGCTCCAGGAGCCAGAATAACTTGGTTGCAATTCTCCATTTTTAGAGCAAGGATGGATTAGAGTAAGGTAAGCATTCTAAAAACATCGAGTTGACTTTTTCACAGGTGTGATGCAGAGGCAACATAGATGATGTGTTCGTACAGAAAGCACAGTTTGTTAACCAGGCCATCTGTGGGTACTGTTATACTTTTTGGTGTGCCGAACGGTGTGTTCTAGGAGCAATCTGGCTTTCCTGAAAGTCTAAAGAAGGCTTGAAAAAACACACACGAGCTCTGCAGGTGAGTCCACGCTCCAGCACCTGCTGGAGCTGCATTGTGTTACTGAGGTGGTGGGGGAATTCCTTCTGAAGTCACCTTAACCTTCTCTCTCTCCCTTTCTTCTCTCTCAAACCCTGAGCAGCAGACGGATCTGCCCGCGGTGTAGCGGGCGCAGCATTTCCGCATCTCCCGAAACACAGTCTCACACTTGGACTCCACGTAGTTGTTTGCTGGAAAAGAAGGAGGAGACACTGAGCCTGCAGAGAGGAACAGGCTTTGTTCCCAGAGGGAACACACCCAGCCCAGCTCTTCAGCTGCTGGGCAGCAGGTTCCTCTGACAAGCAAGAGCTGCTTACGAGCACTTCTTCATTTTCTGTGCTCCACAACAATCTCTTTAGCTTCAGCTCTCTAAAGTTCTGGCCGAAGGCTCTTGGAGACAAGCCCTTGCAGGTATGTGAGCAGGCTGAGTCTGGCTTGAGTTAATAACCACCTGCCTGCCTGCCTGCCTGCCTAGAAACACAGGGTGTGCACAGCCACCCACTGCCTTGGATGAGCCCCACAACAACTACACTGCTGCACTCACCCCCCACCCCCACCACCGACTTTTAAAAGACTAAATGTAGCAACAGCAGCATAATGTGAGACACACAGCACCCTCTGGAGAGCCCAGAAAGCCCTAATGGATACCTTCTGGTTAATGAGCAAACCAGACTGCTGTGATCACTGGGCTATGAATTCCCTCACTCAACTGGTGCGTGACCTGTAACCCAAGCACAGAGATCACCCCTGAGAAAAAGGTGTTGGTGATGTTACTGCTTTGTGCCAGTTGGCAGCCCAGGAGGCAGGGCAGGCCCTTGGAGAGGACAGCCGATCTCTCTCTGCCATAACCTGCAGATGAGGAGTGTTGCAAGGCTCTCCTAACTCTCCTCTGCCTTTGCACTGTGGCTACATGCAGACACACCCTGTTATCTGTCAGGGATGCACTCCTGAAAACGCAACATGTTAGTCATCCAATGGATAGCAAAACACAAGAGATTTACAGTGGGCATTGAGTCTCACAGAAGAAGCAGGCAAGATCTTTTTGATCAATGATTCACTCCAAGACCAGCCTCTGAGAAGCATCTCCCAAAGGTCCCCTGCACTGTGTGCGCTGCTATTGCTCAGTTAAGGATCTGTGCACATCTTCTATCACATCAATTTTTACAGGGAAAAATTGCTTTGCTCTCTGTCAACTCAGCTGCTTCATCTGTGCACATCAGACAGCTCCACAGCACAGTAATACATGGACAGCAGCACCCAAAACTGACAAGCTGGAGAGAAGTGGTGACAGTGAGTGTGTAGAGTCACAAGAGCTTCTCTGCTAACACTGAACCATTCAGATCAAAACTGTACACAAACATACACAAGGCAAAACACTTGGAATAACCTCCATGAATTTTATAACAAGAACACTGTCACAGATGGGACCAAAACAGGGTCGAAGCTTTTAAGTGCAGCACAGGGAGAGAAGGCAGCCGTGCACGGGAGAAAGCTAAAAGGTAATGTCTGGACAAATACTGGGGGCATGAAAAGGGTGTGGTTTGAGCTGAACACAGCTTCCAAAAAACAATCCTGGGGAAGGCAGACAACTACAAATAACTGACTATTGCTTTTGCCTACTTTTTCCCAGCTGCTTTTCCCCCTTATGCTCCTCCCCAGCCTCCAGGGTTGTGTTACCTGCACAGGTTGCAAACACTGTGTTTGCTGCAGCCTGCAAAGCCACCCCTCTGCTTCCCCAGCAGGATCCCCTCCTCCCTCCCTGCTCTGTTTTAGTTAACCTGTGTGTAAGCTGCAGATAAATTAAAGGCAGAAATGAGTTGCTGTGGAACTGGCCTGGCTAATTTTGGCTGTGGCATCACCAGCCTCGTTGCCCTGGGCCAACACCATGAGTTACTCTCCGAGCACACAGGCTAAGGGCTCCACCCAGTGAGTTAGGAAGAACTCTTTCCCATATGGCTGAGCTGCCTTGGCACAGAGGAATGCTTCCTCTTACTCATTCCAAAAGGCAAATCCTTTCTCAAAAAGCAACCAAAAATTTTATTAAAATATTGTTCTCTGCAAGTAAAACCTGTTCTCATCTCCAGGTCCCCAAACAGATTGTTATAAAATCTCCCTCTCACCTACAAATATTCAGCTAATAAAATCCAACTGTTAAAAGTCTCCATAGGGAGACCATCTCGTTCCTTGAGGACAGATCATATACCTAACCTCTTTCTCACAGATACCTGTCTGACCTGCTCTCAAAATACCCCTGAAGCAGCTCTGCAGCCTTCTCATACAATTCACCTGCTACTTCACTAACTAGTTTTACAAGAGCTTATTATAATTCTCCCTGCCTAGAGCTGAGTCCCAGGACTCCACCTGGGATCTCACTACCAGCATGGAGAGCACTCTGAGCACATTATTGTTACTAATGGGGTCTTATTATTTACAACTAAGCACAAGGCAATTCTGTTAAAATCAGACATTACAATTCTGTTTGCTCTGCAGTCAGGTGGTCCCAATGTGCCTCGTTCCTTCTCATGGTGAAAGGATAACAAGGTTAAGTTAAAAGAATCAAGTTCCACTAAAAACCAGGACACCAAAGACAAAACGATACTCGGTACCTTGCAAGCATTTCTGTATTTCACAGGCTTGTTTCTGGCAGGGATCCTTCTTGGACATGTTCAGAGAACTAAAATGATAGGAAAATGTTACTGTAGAAACAAGGTGCTTTGCAGGGGGTGGGGGAAGACAATGTCTCACAGCCAAAACTTTCAAGAGGTCCCCATTTCCCTCACTGTCACCATCCAGAAAACATTTGCTGCTGCTTGCAGATGCCTGCCAACATACACAAGAACTCTCTGTGTCTGGCTAAAAGATGATAATGTGGACAATGAATATGGGAAGTTTTTATGTTGCGACATTTAGAGGCCTTTTTCTTTACTCTTTTTCCACTGAGACCCACAAAGATTCCAGCAAAGGTTCAAATTAGCATGGGTGACTAGTTTTTAACAGTTCTGTGTCTCTAAACCTTACACTAAACCACACATTTAAGTGAAAGCCTTCTCTGTGAGCTCTACACAGCCAGGGATTTGGTGTTGCCCATGGAACTGCAGATGGAGAAGGCATTTAAAAAAAACAATCAACCAACAAAACTCAGCTGTGTATGCCCCATAAAGCCAACAAGGATGTCTTTTTGTTTTGTTCCAGGAAATGCCCTCCCACCGTCCAAAAAAACCCCCATCCAGGCTGGAGGACAGCTCCATCTTGTTTAAATCCCTAGAAAGCAGGATTGCAGACACTCAGTTTGACCTTCTGCAGCTGTGACACCTGTAACTGTGATCCTCTGTGACAGACAAAAAGCCAAGCAAAAGCTGCTGGTAGGAGTTGAACAGGAGACCTCAAAAAGAAAGCACCACTGTCACTGAAAGTGGTGGTGGGACTTGAGGTCCCTCTGGGCCACAACTCAGCCTCTGCTCAGAGCCAGGGAGCTGCTGCCTTTCCAAATTTCCAAATCACCAGCCCACAGCACTTTTCAGTATCACTGGGGCATTATTTCCAGCATCCTGGCCAAACTCCACTCGGGGCAATTACATTCTGCCTACCTAGAACTCCCCCTGACGTTTCACTTGGTCACAACACTCCTCTTCACTGCCTGTCCTAAACTTTTGTGTGATGTTGCTCTGTGTTGTTTAACTGCTTCCACCTCAGAGGTGGCTGCATTTCAGTGGAGAGAGAATCTTTTATTGTACAAAACAGACAATGGCATCTTCCTGGAGCCACTGCTCCTGAAAGACAAAAATTCATATTAAAGAAAGACTGGGAGTAAACAGTGCACAGTACAAAGCAGGGGTAAATATGTCTGCACATACCAGATTAATCCCCAGGCACGAGTTTAAGCAGCAGTTCTTCAACACCACCAAGCTGTAAGTGACAAGGAAAAGTTCAATACGTCTACAGTAACTGCGGTTGAGCTAATGGACTTCAACAAAATAACAGTCCTTTGCCGTCCCTCAGGGATCTCAAATGACTTCACAAACAGGCATGACTATGGTCTATTGTCGCCACCATCCTTACCATGAGATGGTGCTCTATCTCCCAAACGCGAGAGTTACTATCCCTGTACTGCTCACCCTGGGACAGCTGCCACATGTGAGGCAGCCGGGATGGGGGGAGCTGGCTGGGTCGCAGCGCCTCACCCAGGGGAACCTGAACTCTTTGGATCCGAGCCCTCAGCATACCTTCCTCCTGGGGGGAAAGCAACAAACAGAGCAGGCAGTTACTGGCGGTGCAGCGGGGGCACCTGAGACAGCAACGCTACGACCCCCGGGAAGCTCAAAGCGCACTTGCCTCTTCTGCAGCCACGAGCCAGGTTTTGCGGTGCTCATCGCAGTAAACACCCACTCGCCGCACCCAGAGCCGCACCGGGGGGGCGCCGGCCGCCCGCTCTGCCATGCCGGGGGCGCTGCGGGGGCTCAGCGGGGCGGCACCACCCCGCGGGACGCGCACATGGGCTCCTCAGCGCCGAGCACATTCACGGGGAGAGCTCCCGGACCTGGCAGGCGGCCGCTGCCTGACTCGCTGGAGGAGATGCTACGTGCTGAGAGGTGCCTAAAAGCCAGCTCGGGGGGCTGAGGTGGTGCCCAAGCCAGCAGAGATGTCAGGCCGAGCTGTACACGGGGGCACGGGTGCTGTGTGGCGTTTGTAAGGCATTCTGGGGCTAAAGGTGCTATTGGTGCGAAGTTAAACTGTGAGTACTGGCTTTGCTCATTCCACTAACAGTCCTATTAACAGTCTTTGTGTAAAACAGGGGAGGAAAGGAAAAAGGAAAAAAAAAGAAAAACAAAAAAAACCAGCGGTGGTCAAAATTCCAAAAACAAAACTCGTGACAAGAGGTGGAATGAGCTTAAGAAGGACGAGGATCACTCTGGAGACAAAGCATGGAGCTCGGTGTGCACGACTCTCCTGTTGGGAGCTCGCAGAGCCGTCACTGGGCAGGGTCGTGGTCTCATCTCTCACAGGGGTGGCAGCACAGTCCAGTCACACAGCAGCCTCCCGGGAGCAGCTCTGCAGACTCTGGTCATTCGGCTTTTAGCTGGTCACAGAGAGCCACCAACACCAGCAAGGGCGGAGGAGCTTGGGGCATTGAGGTGGTTCCTGCTACTGGGATTTTTGTTTAACAGCCCGTTTGTCTGTGTGCCAGTTAGGTCAAGCTGAGCCATTAGCAAATGGAGGTCAGGGGAAATGACTCTCTTTGAGCCCTAGAGGAGGTAATCAAAATGGTACACACAGTCTTCATCCTTTATCTAGGTTTAAAGTAGAACAAAGTTAAGCTGTAACAAATACAACATCCTCCTGCTATGAAGCAGATGCAATATTCCTTATCCCAGCGAAACACAGTGGTCTTCTGAAAACTTGTAAGGTTATAAGGCATATTTCAGACAGGAGCAAGAAAATCTGGGTACAAAATAAAGGAGGGAAAGTCAGGGAGAGAAAAAACAGTTGTTATACATTGGGGTACATACACAACAGGAAATACAATTCCATGTTGCTTTCCACATCTCACACCAGTGTCTACTTTTTGGAACCAAAGGAGCACTCAGCTTTCTTGAGAACAAAACACCAACCACGGATCAGCCTGAACAGCACAGTCACAGTATTTTCATTCCTAACAAAGAGAGCTTTGAGTGTGCTTTTAGTGTTTCTTTTTTTCTCCCATTCTGTTTGTTTCCTTGCTTGATGTGTGGGGATGTGAATGTGCACTCTACAAAGCACCAGTTCTGAAGACCATGCTGTGGCGTGGGACAGACATTCCAAGCAGTGCCCCAGCAGCTGGACCACTGGCATTTACAGGAATGTGACAGCAGGCTGACAAGCCTCACAAGGCCCTCAGGAATTAGCTATGAGGGTTAAAGGGATATTTCCTTCCTGCTTTACCCAAAGTCACTTCACAAATTTAAACCCCTGTGTGGAAATCCCTCTGCCCAACAGTGAAACACAGCAAATTGCCACTGCTCATTCTCAGTCAGCTGAATGTAATCACCCCAGGGTGGAATTTGGCCAGGATACTCTCCTACTCTGCAGCAAGCTGCCAAAAGTTCCATCATGACCAAAAATGCTCAAGAACTTGCTTTTGTTGCTGGAATTCCCACAGCTCATTATCCCCAGGACCAGAAGGCTCAAGACTGACCCCGGTAACAGAAAAAAAAAAAACCCATGACTCAGTAAGTGAACTGTGTTTCCTGCTGCAAGCAAACTCCCCTGGAAGGTCTCCTATCCAAATACTAACCTGGTTCAGTCTGGCTGAACTACAGGCAGGAGGAGCAAAGCACAACATGCATGCTGGTGTTCACTGTGTATGAAGATGGCAGTGATGACACACCCAGGACCGACAGAACGAGGTCTCGTGCAGAGGACACTGTGCAGAATGGGCAGAGGTTAAATGTGTGTTTTCACCCCCTGCCCCACGGATTTGTCCCAAATTTCCCCAGAACTCCACAGCTCTGGGTTCAGAGGCCCAGTCTGGCCCAGTCAGTGCCACATATTAAATCCTGGGATCAGGCAGAACCGTCAATTGGGTTTGGGGTGGGACAGGTCTGTCTGCAGCACCCAAACACAGCACAGAAACAGGAGATTCCACAAGCACACACACAGACACTGCACCTGGGAACACACACAGGGTTTTCTCAGAAAGCAGTAACAAAGCCTGAGGGGAGACACGGGTGGAAGGAGAAGTGAGCTTACTTATATCTCAAACAAGTTTTAAACCCGGTTTCTCACACTGCTTGCTTCATAACCTGCTAAAAACCCACCATGTTCTACACAAACCCAAACAGCTGGAATTTGCAGGATTTCAGCATCATCCTCTGGCAGAGAATTTAACATTCCCACCAACATAACTGTAGAAGGCTGAGCTGTTTAAAGTGTCGTTCTGGGGAGATTCAAAGCCCATTCCCCACGGACAGGAATAATACTGGCAGGCATTCTGCCCACCTTAGCACCAATCCTGTAAGATTAATGCTGTCCTAGGACCCGGGCGGGTTTCTGAGCCACACATTCCACGGATACATGTGCAAATGGCCAGAAGGATGACTGCAGCTCGTGGTGAAGACCATTTATTTGCTTTTAGACGGGTACATTAAGGTATTTCACCAGAACAGTGAAAGAGATTGCCCCAGAGACGCTGCTTGGACCACCCTAGAGCTGGAGGTCGGCGTGCTGAACGAGCCGCCCCCTGTATCACCTCCTGCCCCCCAAGGCAGCCGGGCCGGGCTGCCAGAGAGCTGAGCTGCCGTCTGGGCACGGGGGAAGGCGCTGCGGGGCCCGGCCGGGCGGGGCTGGCACCGCCACAGCCACAGCCAGAGCCAGAGCTGCCCCGGCGGGGTGGGAGAGCCCCCCGGCCTGCCCCTGCCCTGCCGGGGCTCGCTAAAGCCCCTCGGGGCGGGTCTGCGCCCTGCCCGGGGCCAGCCCCTCAGCCCCGGGACCCACCGCGGGGGGCGGATGCTCACCGACCAGCCGGGTCCAGCGGGGGGCGGGCCGAGCTCCGGTGGGATCTGGGGGAACAGG
>VXBX01000226.1:225170-239774 GCA_013400415.1 Scytalopus superciliaris | reverse complement strand
GCCTAACGCGGCCCTGTGTACCCCTGTCGGCGAGCAGTGCGTGCTAGCAGTGTGTTAGTTCTGAGAGCGAAGAGAGAGGGCCGGAGCGCAGGGATGGGACAGCAGGCTGGCTGGGCCTTCAGGAATTAACTCTGGGGGTTAAAGGGACATTTCCGTAAGTCTCATACAGGTTCTTACCTTACACAAGGTAGAACAGTAAGAGGAGCCCGGCATGGCACCCAGCAGGCGGGCTGGGGGGGTTATTTCCCGTTTTCCGGTGTGACTGTGACAGAGCCGAGAGCCGGGAGGGCTCCGGGCCTCGCCCGTGTCTGGGGGTGTCTGTGCCGGGGCAGTGACTGGTGTCCCCTCTGGGCAGGTGGACACCAGCAGGATCGTCCACATCCACTCTGTGATCATCCTGCGCCGCTCCGACAAGAGGAAGGACCGCGTGGAGATCTCCCCGGAGCAGCTCTCGGCCGCCTCCACGGAGGCAGAGATATCCTTTGGCACCGCCCGCTCCCTCGGGCCGCTGTTGCTGTGCCGTGCTCCGCACTCGCCCTGCTCCCTCCTGCAGCTGCTGGGCTTTCCTTTCCCTGCTGTTGGTTCCGGCACTGCCAGCGGAAAGCCCTGTGGCAAAATTTGTATCATTTCTTTGTATCTGGGGACAGGTAGCTCTGCAGTGTGTTGGTGGAGCGGGGAGGCTGAATGGGAGATGAAAGCTCAGCGGGTGGTGCACTGGGGAGCCTCTTCTCTGCACGCACTCAGGGTGGTGGTTTGCTCAGCTGCTGGAATGGTGGTTACTGCCACATTCACACAGAATCCAGTTTGCTTCTGCAGCAGTGACTCCTGATGGTGCTGGGGAAGAGGGTCCATCAGCTCCCTGCCCCTTTGTCACCCCTCCAAAGGGGCCTGGAGTTCTGTTGACTGATGAGAAACTCTTTTTAAAAACTCTGCTGTTTTCCCCTGTACAAAAAGCTCCTTCCCTTTGCTCTGCTGGTTCCAGAAGCTCCTTGACTCCCACACAGGTTGGCTGAAATGACAGGACGTCCCATGAGGGTGGTGGGCTGGTACCACTCCCACCCCCACATCACTGTCTGGCCGTCACACGTTGGTAAGAGGAGCCCTGGGCTGGTTCTGGGTGGAACTCCCAGTTGGCTACTCATGGGACTCAGCTCTGGAGTTCCAGAGCTGCACATTCCAACAGTTCAGAGTTCTGTGTCTCAAACATCCCCTGTTGGGACCAGTTTGTCTGGGTGGGCTCTGGGGGTCTCTGCCAGTGTAGCCCCATTCCTTTGTGTGCCCCAGGGACTCAAACATGACTCAGAGGTCACAGATCAGCCACGGCTGGTACAACCAGACCGAGGGAGAGGGGGACAGCAAAAAAAGCTGTGGGAATCATGGACCTGCTGTGGTGATTTTTGACATCACATTAGCACAAGTGTTAATGCAAAGCTGAAAACTTCCATGAAAGAAGGTGCATAAGTGTCTTGTGTGTGCTGAACTTTAGAGAGACCTGTGGCACCAGGCCGGTCCTGAGACCATTTCTGGTTTTGTGAACTCATTTTGGTTTTTTTTTAGGATTTACTATTTAATTAGATTTTAAATTGGATCAATTTTTGTTTTTACTTTTTAAACTTAAGTCACTCAGAGCGAGAACTTAAAAATAAAGCTTGTGACACTTGTCACCAAATTCCAGATCACTCCTAAAAAGGTGTCCAGTCTTTTCCCACTCCTGCAGGTGTCCAGTGCAGTTCTCATTGTCTCCCTTCTGTGCCTGCAGATGTCCGTACACAGGCCATGTATCAGATGATGGACCAGGGCTTTGTAGGGCTGATCTTCTCCTGCTTCATCGAGGACAAGAACACCAAGGTAGGAAACTTTTAAAAGCAGTGTGTGTGTGTGCACTGAGATGGGCCAGTGGGCAGCTAGGGCTTAAGGATTTTTTCATCATCAGTGGGTTTGTCATTATGTGCTTTCAGCAGCTCCAGCCTGCCAGTCACAGGGAAAGGTCTGTGCCTTTACAGCCTGTTGGAATTCTGTTTGAAAGCATATTCTGCTTCCTAAAGGAATGTGTGAGCTCGGATGGCTTTCTGCACTTGAAATCTGACTTCCTGCTGTCTCTCTTAGACAGGCAGGATTCTCTATACCTGTTTCCAGTCTATCCAGGCCCAGAAGAGCTCAGAGTGAGTACAGCAAAAGAACATTCTGGCCAATCATGGGTTGCATTTCATTTTGTCTCTCCTTTCAGTGGCAGGTTGTGTTTCATTTTATCTCTCCTTTCTGAGTTGTCTCAAATAAGTGGGTTCCAGGCCTGTCACGAGGAGCAAATGCTGTTCAGAGATGCCTGCATAAAATTTTTCTGATTTCTCCTAATGCAGGCTGCTGGAAGAGAATCTAAAGATGAGGAGTGATCAATTTAGCCTAGATAATTTACTATCTTAAGATTTGAGGTAGGATGCTGCAGGCAGGGGTGGGGTTGTGCTGTAACCCGTTGTGTAGAAGCCCCACCTTTTTCCTTCCAGCTCTGGAGGTCAAGCCTTTGGGTTCCTCACTGACCACACACACCCCGTGTGCCTCGTGGTGTCAGTACTGGCCATGCAGTTGCTTTAGCATTTTATAATTAAAAGTTAATACCATTTTACAGCTATAAAACGCTTCTGTTTGGCTGTCAGCTTAGACGTGTATTCCCAAAACATGCATCAGACAGACTGCTGCAGGGTTGTAGAAGTCTTTTTCTTTCTCTGCTGCTTTGAAGTTAATTGTATCTGATACCCTTTCAGATATGAAAGGATCGAAATTCCTATTCATGTTGTGCCCCATGAAACCATTGGGAAGGTGTGTCTGGAATCAGCTGTAGAGTTGCCCAAGATCCTTTGCCAGGAGGAGCAAGATGCCTACAGGAGAATTCACAGGTAACAGCACTGGGCCTCTGCCCCTCTGTCTTTGGTGTGACATGTTCTACTGTTCCTGTAATAAAGCACCAAAACCTTGTCAAAGCTGTGGAAAATAAGGATTAGCAGCTCAGGTGCTCTGTAGGACTGACTGAATAACTGAGCCTGGGGTTACCAGCAGTGCTGGGTTTGTGGTCACAGGTGTCCTTGTGAATGTGCAGCAGGTGAGGAGGTTTAGAGGCACCTGTGTCTGGTCAGTGACTCACAGGCAGCTGGGTTTAACACACAGTTCCCTGCCTTGCCCCTAACCTGCTTTCTGTTCATTCTCATAGCCTCACCCATCTGGACTCTGTAACCAAGATCCATAATGGCTCAGGTAAGGATTCCTTTTCTGCATGTGGGAATCCAGGGTGCTGCTCCTGGAATCAAAGCAGTGGAGTCTGGAGCAGGGCTTGGTTTGGTTCTGCATCTGGGGGACAGGAGACCACACATGTATAACACTCCTCACTTTGTGTAAAAGGCAGCTCTAAAGAGCTATAAAAGCACAAACACTGCTTTGCCACACTCCTGATTTCCAGTAACTCCTAATTTCTGTATAACCAAGAGAATTCCCCAAGATTGTTATCTTGTCACATAACATCTAGTTGAGGAGCAGAATTATAACTAAATACTTTATTAGGAAAACATCAGAGCCTGTAAAATAGCCTAGTCATGGGGTTCATCAATGCTGTCGTGTCCTTCAGCCTTTGTAGAACTGGTTAAAATTACAACAGACTTTGTGATTGTTTGTGTGTTTTGGGTTTGGTTTGCTTAGGCTGTTTGCCCTGTTAGAACAGCACGGGGGATTTGGGATGTGTGGAGTGTTAATGTGTGGCTGAGCTGTATGCACACCTGCACCTCCTGGCCCTTGCTGTGTGTTACAGGGGTGTCGCATCTTTCCTTTGCCAGTGTCACAGGGTGAATCCTGATCCCACTGCTGTTCCAAGATAGTTACTCCATTATCCATTCTCACACGTTTAAGAGATGAGGCATTCCATGATTCTTCTGAATTCAGATATTAATTAGCAGCAGTGATGGCTTTTATGCAGGGCTTCCAGATTTCTGCTGCAGGTCTGCCTTCCCTCCCTCCCCTGGGTCGGACTGAAACTGTTTCCCTGTTTATTTTATCCCTGCTGGTCCTGACTTCCCTGGCAGGGTGTGTGGTTGGCAGGGCCGGGATGGTGGAGGGTTTCCTTGTCTGTCCCCCCCGTGTGCTGCCCTGGCATGAGGTGTTGTTGCTCTTTGCAGTGTTCACAAAGAACCTGTGCAGCCAGATGTCTGCCATCAGCGGGCCTCTCCTGCAGTGGCTGGAGGACAGGCTGGAGCAGAACAAGCAGCGGGTGCAGGAGCTGCAGCAGGAGAAGGAGCAGCTCCTGGAGGAACTCGCTGCTTTGGAGTGAGGAGGAAACGCAGACCCTTCAGAAAAGAGACATGGAAGAAAAATAATCTACAAGACCTCCTCCAGGCTGAAGGGTGGCCCTGCATTGCCTTACAGTGAAGGCTGTGCCTCTTCTCCTGCAGCAAAGAGCAGGATGAGGACTTTATGTGCCCCAGCCTGGAGTAAAGCAGGGGTGTGTCTGCAGGTGCTGCAGGGGTGGGGCAGGACAGCACCTGAAGAGACTCCTGTTCTGGAGGGCACACACCCAGGGAACGTGCTGTTTCTCCCTTCTCTCTGTTTTGACAGAAGCCTTACTGCTTTACATGTATTCCAGGAGCCTGGAACAGGAGGGCTAGAGGGGAAAAGTGCAGTCATAGCTGATGCTGCCAACTTCTGCCTTCTTTTAGTAGCTTCAGTTGACCATGATCTTATATCTAGTGATGTTCTGGATTGCTGGCCATCTACCCAGGCAGGTAAGAGGTGGGAGGAAAGCTTGGGAAGGAAGAGACCTGGGAGAACTTTGACATAGGATCTGTTTAGCATATGTCAAACCAAATAAAGAATTCCAAAGCTAGAGCTGTTTGGGAGTAGAAATGAAATGAATCTTATGAAGTGCCAGTAGTTTTTGGTCAGTCTGTATTCTCTTCACATAATACTGTTGTGAGCCCAGCACTGAGGTTCTCTGCACAATCAGCTGTTTCTGCTGGCTCAGTCAGGGAACTGTGACTCCTTCCCAGGGGAAAGAAGTTTAAAATGGGAAGAGAACAGGTAGAGATGCAAGCTTGTCATTCTTAGATACTGAACTTAACTGTAGAAATTTCTTAAGACTGGAAGAAAATAGCTGTTGTTGAACTAATCCTTTACATGTTATTTTATATTCAGAGTATCCCCCATCATGTACATCCTTGTTTCTGTTCTGTGAAGTTTGTCTGGTGTCAGCAAAGGAACAAGAGCACAGTTCAAATTCCTGTTTCAGCTCCTTGGATGAATCTAAACAGATGAAAATGAGCTGCCTGCATTTCTGCAGGGAAGGCTGTTACAGTCCTGCCAGCTCATGGCCTGGACTGTTGCTTTGGGAGAATGAAAGTGAGGGCTGGGGAAGAGGCAGTGCCTGTCCGTGATGGCCTGTATTGATTAGCCAAGTGCTGTCAGCTGTCATCCAACCCCACTGCTTGTGTCATACTTGACTTTGCAATCTTTCTGCATTTCTACATTCACTACTGGGTTTTTTTCCTTACAAGTGCTGTGAATAGTAATTTTCTTTAGTTTTTGAACAGTCCATGGTTTTGTGCCGTTGTTTTTGTTTCTAGTTCAAGTGCTCCTTACCTTTATCTTAGCTGGGGAGGGAGGGCGGAGCCTCAGTGCCTGCAGGCTTGATAAGAGCTCCTGGAAGATCCCCCAGCAGCCCTGGGCCTCCACTGCAGTCTCCCAGAGCAGAGCTGGAGTGGGGATGCTTGGATCTTAATCCCAGTGCCAAAAAGAAGTTCATGACTCTGCTGATGCACAGCCTGGCTCTCCAGGCAGCAGAGCTGGGCTGGCACCAGAGTCCTGTGTAACTACACAGCCATGATTAAATTGAAACAATCCTGGGGTTCATGGCCACAGTTGGTACAACATTGGCATTTATTGATTATTCAGCATTATTAAATCCCCTGAGCAATTTGCTTACAGAAGACACAAAGACTAACACACATTCAGTCATTTTGCATGAGACTTAAGCCATCTGACTCGACCTCACCATTCCATGGTAGAAGGTGTTTGGATTTGCTGCAGTACATTCATATTCAATCAAAGAGCTTCAGTCTCACTAAGGGCCAGAAACTCACACTTCCTCTAACAGATTTAAGCCACCATTAATTTTAACATTGATTTTTAACCCCTAATTTTAATGACTTTAGCAAAACCCACTTAATTTTACCAAAAACAGTCAAGGATCACTCAAGAAACTCTACATGGGAGAATATCCGAACCCATGCTGAAGCCCAGCTTAGGTCTGCCCATTTTCCTGCCTTGAAGTCATTCAGATAGAATCAGAGGAGTGGTGGGCCTGGAGTTTCTTTCCCCTGGCAATCCCAGACAGAGGCACCCCCAGCAGTTTTTCAGCACATACACAGAGTCTACAGCATATCAGGTACCCAGAGGGAAGAATAAATCCAGTGCTCCCTGGAGTCACTGAAGACATGCTGTGAAGCACTGTGTGCAGGTGCTGCTCAGAAAATTCCATCCAAACACAGTCAGTCCCAAAGGGCCAGGAACTGCATCTTCCCTGGCACAGGTGGTGTTCATCTGAAGTCTAAGGACACCCTGACTTGTGTATCACCGTGGCCTTGCTGTCATCACTTTTGCCCATTTTAGAAAAGGCCTTAAGGTCAAGTACTTAAAGCTGACATGTTACAATTATCTGGAATCCTCTGAAACACCCTTAAGACTCATTTACTGCTCTGTATACAAAATTTAAGTGGCATCAAGTAAGGAAACACACCGAGATCCTAAAATGAATCTTCAAGCTTGGTTTTCAAGGCAAAATCAGCACTGAGTTTCCTCATGACCTCTGCATGGCTCAGCCCGTGCTGCTCCCTCTTGGCCAGCCCGTAGTTCTCCTTGACGTACCTGGCAAAGGGTGTGAGCTGTGCCCTGGCAGGGGTGCCCCCCCTGCCCGGGGGCTGGCTCAGGGACAGCCGCCCCTTGCAGAACGCGCACACGAACCGCTCCGTGTCCAGGGACTTGGAATGGCGCCCGATCCTGCAAGGCAAAGGCAAGGGCTCGTGGCACAGGGCTCTTTCCTCTCCCGCCAGGACACCCACGTCAGACTTCTAAAGCCAGTAAGCCAGTGCACAGTCACGTGCAAGACCAAAACAATACTCACTTAGCTTTGCACTGCACGCACTCGTAGGTGAATTTGTAGTTGATCTCGTAGCTGTGGCAGCGTGTGACCACGGGCAGCTCTGGGTGAGTGACAGCTGATTTATTGGCATAGAACCTCCAGAACCGCCCGTGTCCATCACGAACCCCGTGGATCAGCCAGGTGGCTGCGTGGCAAACCTCGTGGATCAGTGTGTCCCGAAGGCGATCTTGAGGGAAACCAAACAGCAGACACTGAGTCAGGTATGGGGCAGCACAGGCTTTGGTCAGGCCTCTGACACTCATTCTTCATTAAGATGCAAGCATGAGAACTACCACTGTCTCGGTAGTAACAATAAAAGCAAGGTTTTACTTAGTGCATTTCCAGTTTTGTGATTAGCTCTAATTGCCTGCCCTAGTTACTTCCCCACACGCCTAAACTGTTTGGGGTTTTTGGTTGGTTGGTTAAGTTTTTGACACTGTTTTCCCTGGCATTCTCCTGGAGAAGCTGGCACAGCTTGGACAGGTGTATTCTTCATTGGGTAAAAGACTGGTAAAAGCCCAGAGAGTGGTGGGGAATGCAGTTAGTGCTGTTCCCCAGGGCTCAGTGTTGGGCCAGTCCTGGTTAACACCTTTACTGAGGATCTGCATGAGTGGATTGACAGCACCCTCAGTCAGTTTGCTTTCCTTTCAATCCAAACCATTTTATGATTCATTTCCTCAAACTGGGAGGGGATGAGGGAGAAATAACAGTTACAGTACCACTTAATATAACTTAACTTGGCACTGACCTGTTTTCACTCCAGCTTTAAGTACTACCAACAAGGTGGCTGGCTGTGATGGAAGAAGTCAGATTTTAGATTGCCATTACAGCACATACAGAATTAAGAGTAACAGAATACCTATAGGTCTTCAAATCAATAAGAAATGTAAAAAAAATACTGCAATTAGTGTGAATACATCTCTGTCCTCACATTTTGTCCATTTGCCCAGCCTCTTAGAAGGGCTGTGGAATGTGCATAAATCCATCAATTACTGGGTTTGTTTATTCAAGGTAATATGAAATTTCAAAGCAGGGTCCAGTTCCAGATCTCTCAGACATCAGATTCATGTTTTCATCTCTAGAACTTGCTTTCTCAAAGAAGAATAAACACATTTTTTTCCTTTACCCACCTGCAGAGTCACAGACTTTCTCAGACAGTTCTATGCGAGCGTAACGCTTTGCTTCAGGACCTGTCTGCCCTGTCACACAATATCCTGCTGTTTTTCTCATCTTCTTGTTCCAGATTATCACCATTGTCTCTGGTAACTGAAAAAAACAACAGTACATGTAATCTGCCCTCTCTACCTCGCTTATCTTCTAGCCTTCTGACTTTCCCTCGTATTTACTGCAGAGCTGGTACAGGATGTCTCTGTTAGTTCCCTCAATATGCAAACTCGCCCTCCATGGCTTCTTATTCCCCCCACCAGTGTTTCTGTAACCAGTACTGGGGGTTTCACAATGCAAGGTGAGTCAAAAAGTCCCTTAGTTACTCTGTTCCACCTCCAACAGAGGCCAACACATGCTGCTTAAGAGGAAATACAGGGAAAGAACAGGCATAAACCACAATTTCCTCTTCAAAAAAAGTACCTCTTTCCAACTGCTAACATTTGTAAGGCAACATGTCACTAAGCCACAGGTGGTTCCTTTGTATTAAATACCCATTAAAGTTGTTTCCAGTGTTTTAGGGAGAGAGTGAGTGTGTGTATGTTTAAGAATACATATATATTATTATCACCCACAATAGTCTGTGCCCAGAAGTTCTACAACTTAATAATTTACAGGTTAAGTACCATCTGCTTTGGTTGTGCTGAACCTGCAACTTGCAATTAAATTTGATGCACCTTCACACTGTGAGAGGGTGAATCATCCCCCCCTGCTTATCTCCTGTGCTGCTCCTGATTTTGTAAGCTCTCATCATACCTATCTCAGTTACTTCTTTTACTGAAAGTTTTCTGTCATCTAAATAATGAGCTTAAATAAAGGCTTCAACAGCAGTAACTGCCAGCAGAGGCACAGGGCTGAAGCAGTCAGGTACTTTGCTTTTAGAAATATATATATATATATGTATCTACACATATGTTCAGCTCAGCTTTATGTGAAGTCATGACCTCAGCCTGTCCTTCGCCAGCTCAACAATACATTCTCATCTGCACAGAAACATTTTCCTTCCTGAAGGAAATCCTGTTGGAGTTACTGAGGACAGCATCCTTCCTCTCAAGGATATTTCTCACCAGAGCAGGGTCCCCACCACCCCAAAAGATGTAAAGGTCAAGACAGCAGTTCACTGAAATTTAAATTTAAAACACAACTTGTAGCTTTATGCCCACCCAAAACTGCTATTCCAAGGATAAGCACTTTTTAATCTGTTCCAGAAAGGTAGACATGAACATGCAATAGAAGGATCAGATGAAACTGATCTAAGGGCCCCTCATAGAGCAGCTCCTCTCATCAAAGACTCCTGGATACCATCCAGACTGGTGACTCAGGGATGGGGCTCCATCCCTTCAGCTGGCAAAGCAAAGCCAGGCTGAAAACTGCTGCATCACAGTGGTGACAAAGCCCTTAAGCCCTTCCAAAGGAACTGCCTGGGCTCATTCAAACAGAAGACACTGCTCTAAAGCTTAACTCCTACTGACTGAAGAGGATAAAGAGCAATCACACCAGAAGTGGGGAGCAACATATTAACCAGCATTTCAGAATTGTAGTTTTCATTCTGAAACCAACCTTCTGCTCAAAGATGGTGCTGTTGAACAGCCTGTAGAGCTTCTGTGCCAGCTCCTCTTTATTTTTCTTGAAATACTTCACATAGTGGGAAGTCGGATTTGAAAGATCTTGCAAGAAACAACCAGGCACTGAACATACCCTGAGCCTGCAAGAAAAGCCATAAAGCTTTTGAAGGCTTCATTAAATGAGAAATGCACTATTTTGAAAAGTTTAAGCTGCATCCATATATTAAAAAAAAAGGAAACAGGAATTCTGCAAGTTATAAGGATACAGGTTAAAAAAAAAAAAATCAAGACAGTCTTGTTAAAATGCATGAATTACTAATTGAATCAGCTGTTGATGTATTTTCAGAGGTAGGCAGGAGGATACATAAAATCTGTAGGGCCAGCACATGTTAGAAGTGTGCTGTACCCAGACAAGGGATGGCAAGAGAGAGAACATTTACAAAGATTTGACATTTGTCAGATTTATTTGTCATCAATTCCTCCAGGCAGAGATCAGCTTACGTTCTTCCTGTCATCCTGGAGACTGAAAACTTTCATTTCCAGCTACTTTACCACTAACAATTGCTCAACTGGTAGCAGAAGTTTCCAGAGGTATCACTACATCATCCTAGGCAAAGTGCTTAGCATCTCTGTCCATCTCCACCTGTCCTGGAACAGTGAAAATGGAGAAACACTCACCTTCTCTCTGTCTTTGCTGACTGTGAGCAATGGACCAATTCACTCCCAGGGATTCTTGCAGGAGTTGTTATCTTGGAAGATGTTTCTGTAATTGAAGTGGAGTTTGGCCTTGGTGTCTTGACTCCCTCCCTCTTCACGGGCTGTGCATCTTTGCAGGGGGGTTTGATGTTTTCTGGTTCAACAGAAAGAGTCACAGGATTACACACAGTCCAAGAATCAGGAGCACAGACACCAGTTTCCCCCTTTTCAATCTTTCAGTTGAAGCTCATTTCAGTTTGTCAAAGGAGAGGAGGTACTGATTTAGGAAATTCTCATTACAAGCTGTGTTTAAAAAAAAAAATAAAGTCAAGTATAAATCGAAATACTAAATGAACAGCATTCTGAAGTGCTGGAAATTTCAGCCTTACCAAACGACAGCTTCACATTAACTACCACATATTAGAAAAAAAAAATATACAATAACTCAAACCACCAGTTAAATAATAATACGTAAAAAAATAATTACCATTTTTTAAAAAATAATAATTTTTAAACCTAAAAATGCTTACAATTATAAGGAAAAAGCAACAGTGTAAAACTTAAATCTTGCTACCATGGGGTGACTCTTCAGAATACTCAGAGGAGTAATTTCTGATTGAACCAAACTCAGTCACAAGGTGCTGGGTTGCCCCTCAGAAGTCTGTGCCACACAAATGGCTCTGCAAGTTAGGCAAGACCAACTGCTCACCGGCTGAGCTTGGCTGATAGACAGCTGTGCTTGTGCCCAACACGGGTTTTCGGGGTACACTTCGCTTCTTTATCCGTTCCATTAAGGACTCAAAGGTGTCATCTGAGCTCTCTGACTCCACCCCTGCACTGTGCTGTTGTGCCACAGTGGGCAGCTTGTTCTCTGTGCTCTTTTCACAGCTTCTTTCTTTCCTTCTAACAGGCAGATCTGGACTGCCTTTGGAAACTGACTGTGCCAGACTTTCTGGGGGTGAAAGCTTTCTGCACCTCTGCCTCTCTTTCAAGCCTTTCGCTCCCCCTTTTGGGTGGTCACGCCATGGACTTTCTACAAAGACAGAATCTTCAAAGTCACTTGAACTGTCTGAGTAGTGCAATTCCTGGCAGCAAGTGCTTTTCTTTCCAGAACTCATCAACGCCTTTGGGGTCCGAAGAGCCTTCTGTGCTGCAATGCAAAAGAAAGAGCTTGAAGTTTTGGCAGTTGCATTTAGACCTGCCTTTGCCTGAACACAAAAATAGTCCCCTGAAAGACAGGAAAGCACAAATAGAGAGACACCTCTGCGTTTTTTCTTTATTATGCCCTGCTCATTTACCATCTTACTATGTGAAAAGTCACTGAAAGATGTATTATAATAAAGTAGCCTGCCAACAAACAAGGCTTCTGGCCTCTCAGATTTGTCCTGTCAAGATCAAGGGATCATGTTCAACCTACAGGTGACTTTTTTTTTTTTTTTTAAATGATGCTTCTGGTCCACTTTGCTTTACCCATTTCCCCTCCAGACACCATTCCATTGGCTTTTCCCAGCTTTTTCCAGTCTGCAGCTGGCACACACTTTTCAGGGCTGACATTCACACAGCTTAGACACATCCTGCCCTTCTTGATCTGGGGTCAGCTCTCAGAGGTTTATGAGCCCAGCAGTGAGTGCTACCTTTCCACTCTTTAAAATTCCCAGTTCATATTCGCTATTGCACAATTACTTGCCATTCTTTGTTGTGCTCTTTCTCACTTTAAAGTCCGAGAAGAAATCATCTGAGTCATCAATGAAACCTTTCAAACTGTAATTTAAAAAAGAAAAAAAAAAAAGGCAAATAATGTGAAAAAAGGTAGGATTAAGCAGGGAAATAAGAGTCAATTTGCCTTGCTAAAAAGCAATCAGAAAAAGCCACTCAATATAACAGTTTCAGCTGCTCACAGCAAATGTTACCAACTACATCCATTAATAGGAATGCCAAGAGCATGGACACCTCCAAATACCCCATTTTACCTTTGCCCTGCACATACAGAGTGAACACAACAGTTCTCTGGACTCACTCCTATACAGGTACCTGCCCATGAATCACTACAGCCTTTTACTGTTTTTCTTGTACCCTGATTAGTAAATATGATACAGAAAATTATGAGCATAGAAAAACAATTAATTACAGCACCCACCTTGTGTCTGCCTTTTTAGGAACACATTTGGGAGTTTTCATTCTGGCTAAAACTGAAACAAGATTAATTTAGAACAAGGTCCTGGTTCTTTTCTTAAGCATTTTTAAAAGTTTGGTCTAAGGTCTGTAAAACCCACGAACATAAGGGTGCTGTACATGTAATTCCAACTGAGAGGAGCTTTCCAGCATTCCCTGCTTTATTCACCCCTTGCCTATCACAAAGCCAGGTGAGAAATGCTGCTGTCTTGCCCCATCCAGCACAGCCTCTTCATGTACCTGGATTGTTGGGGGAGGAACTGAATGGGCTCATCAGTGCTTTCTCCAAGCACTTCACTGGGTGTAGACAGTTTTCCTACTGCAAAAAGTAGGAGACTCCAAAACTGAGGCAAATTAACAAACGTATCACCACCAAGATTACGCTGCAAGGACAGAATGTACTCTGCAGCACAAGCAATGGAGGAAAGCAACATGTGAAAACACTCCAGTGTAACTAGAAATGTGTCCTCCTCACACTCCAGAGAACAGACTGGCACGTGCTGTGACTTACACATCTCGAATTCGTCGTCACTGCTGGAAGAGACATACAGGGCCTGGCTGCAAAAAACAAAATGCAAAATTATCAGGCCAGCAGGAAGCAGATCTGCACCTCCACTGGCCTGCAACACCTGTGAATGCTGAGAACCAAACACAGACTGGGAAAAACACTGAAGACAGGCAGAAATATTTTAAGTATTTAAAACAAAAATACTGTATTTTTAATATACAAGTTCTAGCAACCATGTATGTGCAAAATGTGGGACACTGCACTGTTTGGAGGCACAGGCTTAGGGCACTGCACCTGCTTCAGTCCAAGGCGGATCTCAGAGGCCAGAAAGGATAGAAAGCTTGTTCTTCTTGTACACATGGTCTGTGATCTGGCAGAGAAGCTGTTACCATAAGCCTGGAAGCCAAAGCAGGCACTGAGATGAGTAATGAGCTGCTTCTGCACAAAACACACTTCAGCGTGGTTGCCACGAATGTTTAACCAAGTGCAGCAGCTCTGACAGAGCCATTTCAGGAGGCAGAAAATGGAGGCATCACCACAGCCTGCAGTCCTCAGGCAAACGTGGGGCTGCAGCCCCCCTGCCCGAATTACTCACTTCACTTCCTGCCAGCCACCAAACACTGACAGCCTGGGGAACACACTGTGCAATCTGCCTAAAAGCAGGGAGGCAGCTTCTTCTGATTAAAGCCACTTAGACTGTAATTCTGAAACATGCTAATAGATACCAATTACCACGGAACAAATGGGGGCATAATCTAGAATTATAAATCAATACATATAAGTATTATATCTAGTATAATATGTATGATGTAAAATATATCATAAAACTATATAAAATTATGCATTACATATTATACGATATATGTTACATTGTTTTTATATATATACACACTATATATAACGTATTATAGTTTTATCTATATACACTGATGTGTATTTTATATATATACACACTAAGTAGTATAGTGTATCATATTTTTATCTATACACACTATACATGGTATAGTATTTTATATATATATATATACACACACACTATGTAATAAAGTGTGTATTTTTAACTGTACACACTACATATAATGTAGTATATTTTATATATATGTACACACACTATGTAATATAGTGTATTATATTTTTAACTGTACACAGTATAATGTAGTGTATTATATATAGACAGACTACGTAATGCAGTGTATTTTATATCTAGACACGCTATATATAATGCAGTATATTTTATATATATACACACTAATACCGTATCTTCTATATAAAAATATAAATGTATGAAATTATATATAATACACATTACGCCATATTTTATATATGTG
>VXBX01000226.1:200263-225015 GCA_013400415.1 Scytalopus superciliaris | reverse complement strand
GGGGAGGGAGGGACGGGGGGGGGGGGGGAACATCCGGCACGGCACCAAAGTGGCAAACCAAAGCTTTATTGGTGGGTTCGTTGCTTTCTCTTTTTTTAATTATATTTTTTTGGTTTGTTGGTTTTTGTTTGTTTGTTTGTTTTTTGTTTGTTTGTTTTTTTGTTTGTTTTTTGTTTGTTTTTTTGTTTTTTTCCTCTTTTTTTTTGTTTAAAGTCTTTGCTACAGTACCTAGGACTGCATCCCTATACATAATTAACAATCATTCCTGAAAGATCTGTATTTGGCACCAGTTTGTGTTTAGCTCAAACACTCGTGTGGGGAGGATTAATTTCAAATCAAATTTGCTTTTTCTTTTTCTTCTTTTTTTTTTTTTTTAACAGAATAGGAGCTGCCATCATGAAGCCAATTAGCTGAGTTATTGGAGAAGCTTAAAAAAACAAAACAAAGCAAAAAAAAAACAAAAAAAACCCCCAAAGTCCTTATCTTAACCAACACATTACAGAGAGCTCCAAAACAGAGGTCAAACATTAAAAGGCTGATATAGGCTCAAGTGGTTTATAAAACCTATAAAAAAAGACTACACCAGCACATATGCCCTTTCAGTCCACGCAGTTTAGAAATTAACACAAGGAGCAACTCGCTAGCTGAAAATCTTGTCATGGGAGAACCACATATATACCAACAGGACTACCCAAAATCAAATGTTAAAATGCTCCAGTTCCCAATCCACATAAAAGGAGAAGTTCATAGGAAGATTAAGTCAATCCATGGTATCATAATTGGTTGGGCAGTTCAAACTTCCCCCAGCAACCACTTTGTCACTCATACACACAGGCTCACATGTACACGGCTCAATCCCATTCAAATTCCTCATGGAATAAAGCGAGCCCAGGCTCTATTGAGTCTTTCCCTATCATGCAAGAAATAAGTCTGGCTGTGCTTTAATCACCATCATGTATTACTTCAGCCACAGAGTACCAGGCAGATTAAGTAGAAATGCACAGTTTTTAGCTCGTTGTCTCTGCACAAGTGTCGGGCAGGCTCAGTTCCCGGGGAGCTCCGGGGGGGGGGGGGACACACAGCCCCCTCTTCATGCAGACTCGGTGGCCTCCACTGGCTTGATCATGTGGTCAGGTTTGTTGCCTGCAGCGTAGTGATCCCACATCTGGAGGTAGAGCCGCTCCAGGTCCGTCGTGTACTGCTTCGTGTTGAACAGAGGGCTCGATATTCTCTGCTTCCACACCTTGCCACGGATCTTCTTCAGGCTGCAAAGAGGGGCAAAGTCGTCATGGGAGGCTCCAAACACTACATAACACTGTTTTACTTTGGAAGTCTACTGTTTTCAGCTAACCCACAACTGCCTGTACAACAGTTCCAAAAACACGTGCTCCCCCACCACTGTTTATCCCTTCATCATTTCTGATGCAGACCAGCACAACCACTTCAACTCACAAGAGCTGGGACATTAATTTGTTGCATTATCTGTACTGCAGTAACATTTCACAGCGTAATATTAACAGTAAAACTGCTTAGCCTTCAGTTTGAAAAGAACAAAAGGTGAACCATATTGCACTTCCTGTGATTTTGCACACGAGCAGTTTCTTCAGAACAGGCAGCATTGTTTCTCAATTGGGAGTGCTGTTAAGCTACTGTAAAAGCAGAGGCTGAACTGCAAGACAAGAGACCTCTAGTAGAGCACTGCCAACTATTTCAAATAGTAAAATATCTGCAGGATTAAAACTACTCATGTCTCAGCACTGTGCTCAAATACAGTGTTTTCCATTCTTGATGTTACCCCCATTACATAGTCCAAGTTTGCTTACTATTCCAGGTCAGTTCCCAGTTTCACAGCAATATCCTCATACTCCTGTCTGCTTTTTGCAATGAGCTCAAGACAACCCAGGCAAGTGAGCTGTGAGGCAGCAACTCGTGAGGCAAGAGTCTCGCCTGAAGGAAAGGAAATAAAGAGCAAATCAAAACCAACAAAAACAACCAGGAATAAGTTCATCAAGTAACATATCCCACACTGCAAGTTACTCTCCTTCTGCCTCCACAAGAGGCAAAGTTTGTTGGGCTTGCTGTCATTAAAAAATTACCAATCTTCCAACCCCTGTGTTCAGTGCGGGTTTCCTGCTGTGTTACCTGGCATAGTGACCATTGGAGTCCCAGCCCAGAGCACATCCATCCCAGTTGTGTGCCCATTGCAAAGAGGAGTGTCCAGACAAACATCTGCCAACTGCCCTCTCCTCACATGCTCCTCTTTGGGGGCAACAGGGGAAAAGATGATCCTGTTTTGGGCAAGACCCAAGTTTTGTGCGTACTGCTGAATATTGGGCTCTCCTACAGCTGGGAAACGTAGCAGCCACAGCACACTGTTGGGAACTCTTTTTAGGATCTGTAACAAAAACAAGAAGCAAACACAGGAAGTTCAGAGAGGAACATTTACTTTTCTGAATAGGAAATCACCACATACCAAAAGGCAATGGGAGGCATAGTCATTTAGTACATTAATCTTCTGAGGTACAGAGCGGGAATAAAACAGATCATAATTTTGAATGGAATCACTAGGACTGCATTCCTAATCCCACTGAAACAGACAACAACTCTGAGCAACAGTTCACAGAGGCACTACTTAGAGAGTCAGTCTCTCATTTATTTATAGGCCCATGCTATGGAATATAAAAGAATTATGCCCAAGTAACTCTCAGCAATACACTGAAGCTGATACAGACACTCTCCACTCAGATGTATCAGTCTACCAACTGTTAAGGTCAGCTGTGACCAACTGTGCAGACTAAGGAAGACCAGAATTATTTCACAATGGAGAACCAGCATACTTAAGGTGCCCAAGATACAAGTTTTCTCTGGTTAGACACACAGATATGATCTGAAATACATCTGAAAAACTCTATATTCTACCAACACTAAGCCCTGAAATATGAGCACTGTAAAGATTCAAAATGGCTCCGGGTCGATGTTTTCCACAGAAAAGTTACAGTTTTAATTTGCATGAAGTTTCCTCTCAGCTGAACAGATGTCCCAGAGGCCTGACTTTAGATTAGACACAGATACTCACATTAGCCCACATCTGTAAGGTGGAAGGATCAATCTTATACAGCTGATTGAAGTTACAGTACACAACAGCATCCTCTGGTAAGCCGTACTGAGAGCGAGTAGTAACAATTATAGTCCGTGGAACTTCCTCACCAGTGGCTGCTTTGTTGTTAATCTGAAGGAATAAAAAACAGCAACTGAAGCTCTGAAACTGCAGAAAACAAGACTATGCCCTGTGGAATTGTCCTGAGACACTGCAACATTTGTTAGCATCACAAGTTACTGTAAGCATATCTTTGGGTTTATTATACAGAACAAAATTGTCTACTTACCCACAGCAAGAATTTAACTGGTTTGTGTACACGCTTGTGGATGCCACAATGTTGCAACCACCAAGGCAAAAAACACTGGGCATTTTCATGCCCTTCCTATATCTCCCCGAAATTCCAAGTAACTGGAATAATTGGAAAGAAGAATCATACAAAGAGGCATTACAAATGGAATTCTACCCTCCGTAAGGCAACTTAACTTCTGTGAGACCAAATATGAAATTAAAACCTAAAGACAGAATTAAAAAGCAAAGGTGTTTTTTGGTTTGTTTGGGTTTTCGTGGTTATTTTTGGGCAGGTTTTGGTTGGGGTACTTTTTTTTTTTTTAAAGATAAAAGACAACAGGCACTGAACAGATATCAAGACTGAAGATACAGACTCCTATGTAACTGACAGACTGTAAGGAACTATTTGACAAGAAAATAATGGCAATGCTGAAAATTAAGAGTTAACAACACACTTTAAAAAAGAATGGATCTTACAGCCTTCACAAAGAATAGGAATATGCCAATATTCCAGCAGAGGATGAAGATGGGATAATCAAAATACCACGCAAGAGTCTTCGGGATTAGTAAAATGGAAGTATAATTTTTACTGATTTTTTTAATAATGACATGCAATGATGGGATCAAAACTAGATAAAAATACCAGTACAGATAGGGCAATACAGCTACTTAGAGCCTTTTCCTTTAAATACATATTTTTCATGCATATGTATTTAAAACTCAGACTAGTGGCAGTGCAGGCAGCCACTGATGACACACGTGACATGAATGACAATGACTCACTGTCACTGACTCCATTAGAAGATGCACATGATAACTTAGTTCAATAGAAGCTGGTAAAAGTGCTACTTATTCAGGTCACTGAGACCTCAAAAAACACTGCTCAGTTCTTGTCCACCTATGCCAAAAAGCAGCTGATATCAGCACAAAGAAGTGTTGTATTAGTGTGATTGAAAGAGAGAAATCCCGTTTTAAAAGTGCACAGACAGAGCTTAGTGTTTCATTTCAGTGGTGGAGTATTAAGACAAGAACTCACTAAGAGGACAACAACTGCAGAAAAAAATGTCAATAAGCTTACTGACCATGTTATGTTATGACACAACATATTACCAACTCAAAGGAAAGTCTCAGTTGTGAACAAAAGAACTCAAAAAGAAACCAAGGCATGAGATTATAGATAAGGCAGTGATAATAAAAGGTCTCATAAAATGATGTCAAAGAGGCTCCTGAGAGACTGTAAACTGAGTAACACTCAGAAGATTGTGAATTATGCCAATGTCAGAATATGGTATTTCTAAAAAGGAAGAACTGTTCTGCAATGGAACAGTGTTAAACAGTATCAGTAGCTGTCACTAAAATCCCATGAACTGTGAAGCACTGAGAGGTGGTGATATAGTACCTGGTTCTGGAAAATGTACAGAGATGAATAAATGTTGTTGAGATACAGTGGAATAACTTTGCCTCTGTTTTATTACTCAGCAATAAAACACATCTGAAACTGAGTTAACAGGTCACAAATCCCTGTGGGCTGCAGGACAATATGCAAATCTTGCTTTCAAACAACCAAGTGTCGTCTTTATGCAACAAGAATCAATTTCTTTGTACTTTAGATACCTCTAGATACAATTCCTGTATCTTTTGGGGAAAAGATCATCTTCCAGTACATCTGTGGCTTATAATGAGTTTCCTTCAGTATGAGAACTAAACAAATCAACATGACAGAAGACACATTTGCTTGGAGGTTTTTCTTTCTTGTTATGTCAATACACACGTAACACACAAGCGAAGAGAGCAGTGTCCCTGAAGCACCTCACCTGAGTAGTTGCTAGTCCATTACTGATGTTGAATCCATTGATAGTAATCTGAATTTGCCCACGGTTAATCATCTCAATCACAGCTTCTGCAATTGTGTTCATGGGGATGACTGGCATACTGAGGGCAGCATTGCCGTCGGCATTTTCACAACTGTCAGGACACTTCATCTACAATGTAACACACAAGTGTCAGAGAGAGCACCTCAGGCTGCACACAGAAACTCAGGACTTCACTCCCTAACACTGTACACAGACAGGAGCAGCTCTCACCTTAACAATTTTCACATCGGGCAGGCTGTCAAGGAAAGCCTTCAAGTCAATGCCATTCAAAACAATCCTGTTATCATAAATATGACCATTGGACTTGAAATCAATGACTGCTTTTTTCTGTAAAAAAAAAAAAAAGAATAAAAATTTAAAGAAGTTAAATCCCAAACCAGGTACCATGCTAAGTGCCATTTTATAAAGACAGCTGTGGAAAATATTTCTTGCCCTGTCTTTCAACATACCTTCAGATGCGGAAACATGTTGGCATGGTCTCCAATAAAGAAAGTGTTTGGCATGTAAGCTAATTTCTCTGAATACTGCTCAGCCACCTCAACTGGGGAAGTTTCTTTATCTGTGATGATATAATCCATGAACAACGCCCCACTGGTTCCAGGATACCCTAGCCACATTGCCTAAAAAACAAGAAAGCAAGGCTACAGTTCCAGGTGCATTGTGAAAATAAAGGAAGCTAAAAATCATCAAATTCTAAGTTACATTTTCCACCTGCAGATTCAAGTTCCTTCTTCTCCCTTACCAACTGAAGATCAACCACTAACTCCAAACTTCCACTACCAAGAGAGTGAACAGTTGAAAGATGTTCTGAAATTAATCCCTCAGGCAAAAGTTGCCTGCTTTGTGCAGCTTTAAGCCAGAACACTAACCACCAGCAATTACAGCTTCTCTGAGCTGAGACAACTCCTGGAGTCTACAGTGACTCTGATGCAGGTTGCTCCCAGTCGCCTTCCACAGACATTTTAGAAAGTCTTTTAGTCTAAAAAAGGAACTCTGACATTGAGTCTGACTTATGGTAACTAGAATTTCAGTAAGCCTAAAGAAATTAGAACTCAACAGCTTCAAATCCCCTTTCTTTGTTCTCACTAAGGCAAGACAGGCAATGGTGTACAGAAACATCTTAGACTTAAGGAGTCCTCTCTCAGGACATTGTTAATTGTCCATAAAGCACATAAAAAACCCACCAAACTTCTGTTCTTAAATAGAATGGTAACATTTGTCTTGCATATTCTAAGCCCCAAGTCTTTCTTGCCTATCAATCAATAGGACCCTTCAATGTTCTTTGCATTCTACCAGAGGAAGAGCAACCCTTGGTACTCACAAGTGGGTTTTTTGGAGACACAGAGCCCCATGATTTAGTTACCTGAATAGGTGCTGGTCTCAGGGCAAATAATTCATTTCGGGCTCCTTTGGTGTAGCCATTCATATTAATGAGAATGTGTATCCCATCCTGATGGATGCGGTCTGCTGCTTTTCCATTGCATGGTATCTGAAGAACAAATAAATACATAAATAAAAGTTCTGTTTTGTTTTCAGTCTTTCAGTAATAAGCGCGGTAAGGCTAATTAATAATCAAAGCTCACACAGGGCAAGTGGTACATTCACAAACGAAAACAGTACAGAAGATCAAGAAACTACTCTGAAGCTAATGGTAATGCTGACCCACTCTACAGTTAACATGCACCATAGAAGTACTTCATTTTTGTAAAAAGGAGAAGTTACTTCACATTTATAGCAGAACAAACGTGCACACAGGCAGTTCTATCTCTCAGTGGAAAAGCTCCATCTTAGTTCAATCTATTGCTAATGCAATAGATCACAGCAAACTGTTTCTGCCTCTTTTAACTCTCCTGTACAAATCTCTAGTTGTACTGTAACCCAAAAATATGAGCTGATGCTTCAAGAATTTTAAATAAGAAAACTCAGTGCATCATCCCAGGCAAAGTGAAGAATTTTTTCCTAAATATGAAACTGCCGCCCTGTTTTGCTATGACCCAGTTTTCAACATCCCCAGCTGCCAGAGGGGGAGTGAAAAGGGAAGATGGATTTCTGCAAGCATAACTGAACTTCATAATCTAAAAGAAAAACGTCAGTGTTGTAAAATCCATCCGAAAAAGCAAATCTGCTGACATCATTTTAGCATTTTTACCTATGAGAGCAGGTTCTGAACATGGTGAGTTTAAAAACTACATGGAAGTTCTATCTGTCACCTAAACTGGGACTGTCTACACGCCAATCCACTTCCATTATTATTGTACATCCCATGCTTTAAGGTTTTGCCTTGATTTCTGTATATAATGAAATCCTGATCAGTTCTCACATGGAACTTAAAGCAAACTTATATGTATTTGCAGTTGTGACATCTTGACTTATCCACGACATCTAAATATGACTGTTACCTTGAGACCTAATGGAAGAGTTATTAAAGAGCAACATTATCAATATTGAATCATCACAGGGGTCACACAATAACCACTGTATCCCAGGCAAGGGGTTAACACCAATACATCTACAAGTTCCAAAGTCCTCAAGACTAACATCAGCCTAATTCAAGAAATTATTGCAACTAAAAACCTCAAATTACAGGCTGATCTCTCTCCTCATTTATCAGAATTTAGGTTTGCTGAAAGGTCAGTGCATGAGAACAGCTCACCTGAGATAAGTCAATGAAATGATTTGCTTCAGCCATCACTTTTACACGGAAGTTTGTACCATCATCAGGACTCAGGGCATAACAGAACACCTAGAACATGAGGCACCAAAAATTCAGTATCTGCGACAACTTGTCCACAAAATAACTGTGCTAGAAAACATGTGGCATTGCAATTTTAAATTCTATCTAGTTTCATATGAAACATTAATTTGTGTGGCATTTGCCAGTTGAGAAAGAAATGAAAAAACAAAAGGCATCGGGCCTGTTTGTGACACATTTGAACCTGTTACCCAGTTCTGGTGCCAGAGTATGGCACAAACACACAGACAATGTTCTCATCAGTGAGAGGTAATTTTAACAGACAGATCTGCATAAGCATTGAATTCTTTAAGAATGCCTTTTACAAGACACCTTTGCATGTGTAATTAGTGAGAATCATAATTATGACTCAGGCTGAACAAACAAGCCTTGGGGAAGCTTTTTAACAGTGACTAATTGCTCCAATTTAGAAAATGCAAGTGTATCTGAAAAACAGACAGCTGACAGACTGCATGAAAGAGTATCTTTAGGCAACCTAGGACATACAGATAGAGAACAAACAGAAACCAATATGCAGAAAACTCATCATGCAGGATAAAAGCAGTTTTAGTAAAATAATAGATAATTACTAAGTATTTAAATTAAGATCTGCAGAGCTCTATAAACCTAGAACATGAAAGGCTGTCCTTTGCCTTAAGCTGATTCAGGGTTAAATGGGTCATTCTCCCCACACTTCATGTACTCAGACCACCAATTTAATTCTTTAATGAAAAAAACCTACTAGTCACAATTCAATTATGCAGCTTTGCCACAAAAACTTCATGACCAGAAAAAAGCAAGAAGGTAGGGGAAAAGATTCCCAAATGAAATTACTAATAAAAAGCACTTTTGCAAGAAGAAAATACTTACAACTCTTTAAAAAATAAGCAAATTTGTAGGACTTGGAAAACAGGAGCTCAAAACTGAGGCAATTTAGACAGTCACGGGGCAAACAATGTAACTGGAAAGGAGTTCTATTTACAGACTCAACCCCTTAACATGACACCCACATAAATACAGACGTCACTGTGTTCAGCATCACTAAACTGTATATTCTCCCTCTGGAGAAAAAACAGTGTGTTACTGCCTTTTGGAAAAGAAGTAACCAGAGCAATCTGAAGTTCACACCTGTGATTCAGATACCCTAGTGAAAAATGGACTTAAAGAACACAGCAGCAGAGAGTGAACAAAAAAACAGACACAGACCTGCAAATCAAGTAACCAGGCAGCAGCACCTTGACAATTAAACACATTTACTCAAAGAACAGGAGCTGAAGCTTAGAGTTTTCCATGAGCCACAAATCCTATCTACAGCAGTTCTAAGGGCAAGTATCTAACCTGCCTACCTTCTAAACAACACTTTCTTATTGGTAAAAGAGAATGACTTGGGCTGGAGAGCTTTTCAATCCATAAAAAAACAAACCCCAGAAACAAAAACTGCCCTCTCCTGGTTTAATTGCCCACACCAAGGGAAAAAAAAAGGCCTTATAGCCATGTTTAAAGCTTTGAACGTGCTATTTATATTTTTTACCTCAAATTTGTCTGGATTATGCATGCCTGGAATGGACTGCATTAGGTGTGAGGTTGGATGGTTTCCAAAATCAGAGCTCACATAGCCAATACGAAGTCGACCTTCACTGGCTTTCAAATCCTTGGGATGCTCATATGGTGGCTTGTGAAGAACATTAATCTGTCAAGAAAACATACACAGCTGTTTAGAAACTCAGGAACCAAAATCTAAACAAGATAAACAAAAACAACCCTATGAGTTTGCAGAATTAGCCTTATTACACAGAGTACTCCAGAGCAGAATCACAACAAATACTTGAGGACTTCCTGCTGTCATGCCTTGCCCCTGTAACACTGCTGCCATCACCACTAGAGAGTGTGAATTTGGAAACCCCAGAGACAACCAAATGCACAGCTCACATGCTCCAGCAAGGATTCACTGGAGGCAAGATCAGGTTCCAAGCACTACAGATGCTGGAACTGACCAGATTTTGAGCAATACTATCACACAGCTGCCCAAATCTGCTATCAGGGAGGAGTAATTTAGTGTCTGTTTTTCAAAAATGCCCCTCACATGTACTTTGGAAAACTTGATGAGTAACACTATGTCCTATCTCTTTACATTTTAGTGACTTAGAAAGCTTACAAGAGCTAATACTGTGTATTAGATTTTGAGTAGGAAAAGGCAAAGCCACAAAAGCACATCAGTCACAACTGGTTTGTATAAAAATTCCTACCTTGTCCAAACAGAGATTTCCATGTCTCTCAGCAATAGCCTTCCTAAAACTGTGAGAAAGGGGATACAGCATGCTATGATGTGGGTGGACAGAAGGCAGTCTGTTTTTCTCCAGCTGATCAGCTACAATGCTAACCAGCTTCTTCATTCTTTCATCATAGTCTGTCCAGTCACAGACAATCTAAAAAAAAAGGAAAAAAAATTAAAGAATATTAGGACAACAACTTCCTTTGATCTGTATCAGTTATTTCACAGGTTGAGACTAATGTTTCTTCAAAAAATGGAAGTGAGAACTTCAGTAGTTACTGTTGATGACTGTATAATCTTCCCTTATTCAAGACTTAAGTCTAACTCTTCTATATTTAAATCAGTAATTGATAAATGTGATCAAATTTAGCACCTGCTGCAGCAGAATCCAAAGAATTACAATCAAAGCCTCATCTCCCTCACCTGCAAACAGTGGGCCAGGTTGCAATAGGCATCTGGGAAATCAGGTTTCAGTTTCAGAGCAGTACGGTAAGAGGCAATGGCTTCTGGTATATTCCCTGAATCCTGTGAAGGCACAGAAATGAGTCAGCAGATAAAAATATCCCCAGGGTAGCTACTCACAGTGCCCCACCACACTCTCAGAAGAGTGAATCATTCGCATGTGCTACCTTGTGAATCGAGGCCAGGTTGCTGTGGGCATCAGCAAAAGCTGGGTTTATCTGAATGGCACGGGTGTAGCACTGCAAAGCTCCTTGAACATCCTGCATCTCCTTCAAAGTGTTTCCCATATTAGAATAAGCATCTGCAAATGTGGGGCTGATTCTGAGAAATAAAGATAATATCTCATGAACAAGAAAAGCTCTGTCTCCACTGAGAAACCATACCCATATTCAGGGGGTTTTGAGTTGCAGAGCAACTACATGAATTAAAACATGCTACTGTAAGTCACCTCGTGTACAAGTCTGGGGCACTTTCCCATTAGGAAAGGTTGGGACTATTGGAGTATCCATTTACCTAATAGCCTCTTTGTAATGCATCAGAGCTTCCTGTAACTTCCCCTGCTGTTGCAGAACACTTGCTAAGTTTGAATGTGCAGCAGCAAACTCTGGAAACACCTGGAAGAAAAAAGAAGTTGACACTGTCTCTCAAGCGCCCCGAGTACACCACAGCAAAAATACATGTGCATTTATTATCCTTCTCTACCACTCAGCTCTCTGAGCAGAAAGTCCTCCACTTATGACTGAAGAGGGGAAAAGCCTATGTCCTGTGCCACATTCCCAGTGAGTTACCCAGCTCTCCCTGCCATCCCACTGTACCTCAAGAGCCTTCCGATAGAGGCGGACAGCTTCCTCGATATTGCCCTGCTCCCGTTTGATGTTTGCCAGATTGTTGAGAGAATCTGCATGAGTGGGGCAAAGTCGAAGGGCTGTATTGTAGCATTCTTCTGCTTCTACCACCTTCAAAAAAAAAAGGGATACAGTTAACATGGTAACACTTGCTGTAAGAGCCCTGTTTGCGAGAAGTCACGATACAATCGCTTTTAACAGGTTCAAGATGGAGATTTCCTGAATTATTCCTCCTTCTGACTAACTAAATGGGGGTAACATCCCATCTTAATAAAGTTGGCGACAGCTGGTGTCTAAAAAAAAATAATTCACTGTAATTTTAAAAAGGAAAAAATTGCTCCTTACACTGCCTTTCTCCTTCAAGGCATTGGCCAAGTTGCAGTAGGCATCAGGGAAGTGGGGCTGGAGCTCAATAGCCCTTCTGTAGGTGTCTATTGCCAGGTCTATCAGGCCTTGTTCATAGTACACACAGGCAAGGTTGCCGTGCACAACTGCGTGGTTTGGACTCAAACTCAAGGCTCGTAGATAAGCTGCTACAGCTCTGCAACAAAAAAGCAAAGAGAATGTAAACAACCATCCACAGAGCAGCCATTATATTGATCATATTTACCCTGATTATAAAAACAACCTACAAAAAAAAAGCCCCGAACTTGAATGGATATTCATCATTAACACACATGTCTGTCCTGTTGTTAACAAAAACACCACAGAGGAGTACTGTCTGAATTAAATACTTGATCAAGGAAAGAATTATCATTTCTCATGGTGTTTTAAAACTGCTGAATTCTGTAATAACTAGCAGACTAGAAGAAATACTTGGTAAAATAGGAATGTCTTCTTCCAACTTCATGGCACACAGTGATCAACGTAAGTCTTCCAGAAAACAAGTTTTCATCTACTTTTTTTAAACACTCTTCATTACTAGGAAAAATACTTTTTTTCCTTTGCTGCATTTTTTCCAGTTTATTATTCAACTTAGACAAGATAAACAGCATCATGTCTTTATTCTCTGCACTAAACTACCATGACTGACTTAGACTTCAAATGTCACTTTGTTCAAAGGTGAGATCTTTATATTAAAATCCAATTTCTAGGAAAATTGTAACAGTATACAGCATATAGCAAGTAAATGCTCAAAAGGTGATGTAAAATCTAAAATGAAGAAAAAACATGCCCCTGTGTGGCCCACTGATTTGTGGTTACATCAGAAATCACTGAATGATTTAGACTGTGTGCAATGCAACTGGATAGGATAATTAACTTGTTCCCTGCAAGCTTTTATTACATTTAGGGCCACAAACCACAGCTACCAGAAATTATAAACCAATTAACAGCTGCAATATGGTACACTGCACGTAAACAACACAGCCTGGATCTCTTTCCAGAAACAGAAGATTCATGTTTCAGATTAGAGGTCTCAGATTAGAGTTGTGTGGCAACCCAAGGCAGTAACATGATGCGGATACATCACAAACACAGAATATGCAACCAGATGGCTTAGCTGAATTCCAGGATTTCAGTTTGTCTTACACAGTAGGGAAATTTTAGAAGAGAGACACTTGTAAATCGTGTCCTGAACCACATAATGAAACCAGAGAATTTTAACATTCGTGCCTTTCTTGGACATTGCATCTTCAGCCTTCCCAGTCTTAATTTCAAACCTATTTTCATCAGAAACTCTCACTTTAGACAATGTAGTAAGTACAAAAAAGCAACATGAAAGAATACACTCCACAGGGTTTTATTTGTTTTTATTAAATTCCTGTAGCCCAGTCTGTCTGCCCCTCAAAGCCATTTGCTTGCTCAGCTTACAGCTGAAGTCTTTGCTAATCCCTGTCCAAAGATACTTTACAGGAGAATATAATCTGTATCTTGATACATTTGATAGGCCACTGAGAGAGCAACAGTACTGATCTGCTTACCTGTCAAATATCCTTGCCTCCTTCAGAACATTTCCCAGATTGATGTAAGCATCCAAAAAATTTGGGTCAAGTGTAACAGCCTGAAAATATTTTTGAAGTAACAGTTTTGAGCATTAACACAAAAACATTCTCTATGAAACTCAGTTGCTGGCTGTTTTTATAAAATTCGATAAACACAATCTGTAAGCAACTAAGACTTTGTCAATAACCTAGCAAGGAAAAAACCTTATGTTATATAAACCCATCACAGAGCAGTTATTTATCTGTGACAACATATACTACCTATAAATTTATTCTTCTGCTTACCTAGGCAGTTGCAACTACTGCAGAATAAAGTGCTAAGTACATATTTCACTTTAGGCTGATACTTAACACTACTGTCTACTAATACTATACTGCCTTTAATTTGTTTCTAGGGGACAACCCCTAAAAAACCTTATCTGTACCCTTTGCCTACTGCAAAGTAAGATAGCATTTTAAAACTTCAGCAGTGCAGAAAAACAGAGACAAGTTTCACAAGCACAAGAAAAGAGCAAATGTGTCGTGTGGAGCAAAAATAATGAAGCCATTTAACTAAAACATTTTCACTCCCTTCAAAACTAATAAAATGCAAAACACCCACTTAAGAACTGATGAAGTTACAGATGCTGCAGTACTAAGCTACACGTTAGTAATTTGACAAGCCCCACTCTTACAATCTCATGGGGACTACTGATTTCAAATTAAAACACTTTACCATCTATCATGAACTAGACACAGATCCAAAAAAAAAAGAAAATGCTGAGCAGCTAAATTTTTTTTTTGTAGATCCTAAATCATAAATATCAGGAGGCAACTGTTGCCACACCTTAAATCCAGTTTTAGGGGACTTTAGAAACTTCAGATCTGTACAAAATGAATTAAGATGCCAATTAAGTATTAACTGGAAAGTATCAGACAACTAGTTAATGATAGCAATATAGAAAAGTCTGAAACAACAGTGGTTAAAGGTAACACTGAAGAGGAATTAATGTCACTTAAATTGTTCTCAATTACTCAAAGAACAGTAACACCTGGAACAAAAATCACAACGAAAAGTGATTTTAAGCACAAAGTTGTTTCTTCCTCTCACACACGAGACATGCAAAACATTATTACCACCAAATCATATTTTTAAAAAATTTAATCCAGAAAAGGACTGAAAAACAACGTAATTTTCTCATATTTGATGTGCGTGAAGTCCTAGGGCAGTTCTAAATGTATCTCTCTAGCAGCAAACAGGCAATCTGAAACGTCAGTAAGTAAAAGAGAAACAATTAACACAGGACGTTAACTAGGAGTCCTATCAAAATACTTCTATCATCTGCAAGCAGACAAGTGCATGTACATAAAAACGCAGCAGTGAAGCTGAGACTCTCTCAGACAGTTACCTTTTCAAAGTGATGAATTGCAAGCCAAATTTCTCCTTGGGCATTGAAAACACAGCCAAGATTACTCCAAGCCACTGCAAAGTTTGGTTGAGTCTCAATTGCTTTTAAGTAACAGGCCTTGGAATAGTTAAAGAAGAGAGATACAAGGGAAGGGGAATATTTGTAAAAAGAAAAAAATGAGAAAAAACAATTGTTAGTATGCCTTCTCTAACCAGCCAAAAGTGACCCTGCAGTATAGGCTAGCTTGCGCCAAAACTAATGCGCTGCAAACTGTTGTTGATCCTGCGCCAGCGCAAACCAAAACCCAGGTGCAAGCCCACCATTTTTCAGTTATGCTGGCAACAAATAAACGCTCCTTCAGACACCACCAGGTCACCACAGAAACCGTCTCAGAAATAACTCGAGTAGCTCACCAGAAACATCTGCCACCCTGAAGTGAGTAAAAACCAAAAAAAAAGACTACCATGTAGGAATAACTCCGCTCTGGAACGAAATTGTTTTATGTTCCAAATCAGATAGAAGTTACTTTAAAAAAATAAAAAATAAAAAAAATCAGCAAAATTATCAAAAAAGATAAAGCCATTCTGCGGTTTTTAAGAGTTCTGGTCAGACGAGGCGACGCACCCAATCTGTATGTTTGCTGCCCCTCTCTCTTCAGATACGTTTTAGCCACCTGCAGCTCGGAAACCTCAAATGACAGGATTGCACGAAGGTTTAGGTCCCTGTAATGCAAGCGCAAGAAATCGCTGCGCATCCTACCCAGCACGGCGCCACGCTATCGCTGCGAACTGCTTGGCCTCTAGTGATGGCCCCAAGGTGCAGTGAACGGCCAACCGGAATCATTAACCTACCAGGCCGGCCCGCGCGAAACTCGCGTGTTAAATTTGGCGTCTGCGCTCTCTTTAAAACGCGTCAGAACCCGGTTCCATCCAAAAGGGCACAGCCTGGAGCTCGGGCAGGCGCCCGATCAGAGATTAATCATCCAGTCGACCGTTCACGGGGGCTGGAATCGCACGCAATGCGCGTTACCGCTGCGCAGCCTTTGCGCTACTGCAGGATCACAGCGCATCATCAGAAGAGCAGAACGCTGCAATCCAAACAAAGAAGAAAAAAGGAAAAAAATGAACAACCAGAAGAGTTAGAAGCTTTTTACTATTAACTATCTCCAATTATTTTCTTTAAAATATATTTTAATTTACTTTTACTTTATTTCTTTGAAAGAATTTGTGGCTAATAGTATAAAATATTCTTACATTACTTGCTTGTAATTAAATATTTTAAGCTGTTTCTGAAGCCACAAGACAGAAGATTCAGGCATGGAGGCAAATGGTTTTGCTGTGGCAGTTACAAACCCGTTACCATATTTCTCATCATGTGACTTTTCGGTGCGTTCCTTGCTGGAAGAGGAGGAGGAGGTGTGTGTCTGCCCTAGATCCAGGCCTCGAGCTCCCTTCAGCGAGGCACCTTACGCATGGAATAGGAGGTTTCACCCACCTGAAACCTTCTAAATACAATATCAGTGGTGAAAAACCAAAAACAAGAGAGAAAATAAAACAAGATCATTAGTAAGAGTTCAACAAAGCAATTGCATTTTTTTGGATATGTCTTAACACATGGGAATGAGGATAATCTGTCTGTAACAAGGGAGACATGCAGAAGGGAGAGGGTTAATCGGGCAATTGCATACAGCAGGGACTTTTTTTTTTTGGAAGAAAGGCTCTGAAATATCTACAAAGAAATTAAATTTTAGTTCAAACTGCAAGGAATCTGCTGGCTTGATCTTTCAAATGGACTGATGACCAAAGAAACACATTGCAATTTACTCAAGATCTTTTTCCTCGTTTATTAAGTTCTCACAAAACGGAATAACACTTTCAAACTAGGGTGTCTCCAGAGCTCTGAAACAAAGAAGTCAGCAACCTAAGGCAGGCGCAGTGTCTTGGCCTATACCAGTCACACTAAAGCTGCAGTGAAGTGCAATTCATGTTAGCTGTCCGCTTGGTGGGCCGAGGACCAAGTGTCTCAACGACTTGTTCAACTCCGAATGCCGCTACAAAAAATGGTTTCAACCTGGATCCGACCAAATCAATCAGGCTTGCCCTAGGGGTGGTGCACGCATCCAAGTTGTTCAGAGGAATCAAAACAATACTGAGCTTTGAACCTGCGCTCCCCCGTTACCCCACAAAGACGCCACCCCTCCCCAAACGGTGCTGCAGCCAAACAGACAGCTACGCTTGTTCATACACTCCACTTTTTAGCATGCGCGTGGGGCTTGGAGTGACAGACGTGGAGTCCAGAGTGGTTCTGATTTCTCCACACTCCTCACCCCTGCAGCGCGGACGCGTAAGGTGGCTTGTAACAAGGCAATTTTCTTTCTGCGATCCGAATTTTAACGTGCCAAGAATTTTAAACTCATCTTGGTGTTCGAATTCTCAGTTTAGGAAACGCAAGACTGCTAGAAGCCACCTTTCCACTACAGCAAGTTTTCTTTTGATCAGTTCATTTACCAAACAAACCAGCTTTGTCCTTCCGATTTCTTTATTTTGGGGGAGGGGAGAGGGAAGACATGAAGAAAAGATATTGGGGGTGGGGGTAGGGGGATGGTGTGTGTCGCATACTGCAGCTATTGATTATTTACTAGCCTTTCTTCCACTATCAAGGGAAGGGAAAAGTTAAAAGAATAAAAATCTTTAAAAGCCAATATTACAAGGTAACATTTGGATAAGTTTCTTCTCCACTTACAAGCCACAAAGGACTTTAGAAGAGCAGCATTTTCAATAGCACCTGCATCGTACAGGGATCTGGAGCTAACCACAGGCTCTCTGCTTGGCACCAGCAGGCAAGCCTCAGATCTGAAGGATTGTTACTTATTTCCAGATGAAAGCATGATGGAGCCCCTGCCCAATACTTCAGAATGGTATCAGATAGTCTAGTTCAGCAGCAAGGCTTGGTAACTTTCCATTTTCTTGACTTAAACCAACTTTTTAAACATGGACATGCCATATCTTGCCCTGCAACTACTCTGGGGTGTTTCAGTGCCTTCAGTTTTCAGGAGTTTCTCGGACTGTCTGTAGATCAACGCAGATTTGAAGATTTGGTGCAAAGTTCAAGTTTTCAAAACACTGACGTTTACATGTATTCTACCCAACACCTACCTTGGCTTCTTCCAAGCGACCCAGGGCTTTGAGCAGGTTCCCCAGGTCACTACGAACACAGTACAAGTCCTGAAAAAAAAATCAAAGTCACACCATCAGCTTCAGGACTTCAAGGGCCCACAGGTCTCCACAGAACACTTGCAAAGGCACAGCCTCGCTCTCTAAAGCTTATTTTAAATTCTTAATAAATACATCACAAATGTAAATTATTTTTCTTAACCTAACAATAAGGACAACAATAAGCACGACCCGACCAAATTTAGAACTGTAAAAATACAACTAGAAAGATAAAAAGCAGGTAGTATTTCATACATTATAGAGAAATATAAAAGAAAACTGGAAACAACAAATGCCCCAACCCTCACAGATTAAATCCTTTTGCTGTATATAATTATTTCAAGTCCCCCCTTTTTTTTTCCTACAGCAGGGACTCAAACCTGCATTCTTTAAGATACACCATAGCTGTTATGGCTTTTAAATAGATACATAAAATGATTTTACTTCCTGTATCCCCAATGCAGATTTTTCTGCCTGTATGCCCACTAATCCATCCATTTTCAACAGCTTTGCCACATGTTCTTGTTCTTTCATTTGTTTGAAATGAAAGCACAGGCTGAAATTGCTTTATCTAGCAGTGAAGACCACAGAGAATGGAGACACTTTGTCTACACTAACAAAAGGATTTTCTAACCTAAACAAAACACAGCTCCTGTTAAAAAAAACCCACCATCTCACATTATTCTAACCAATGTGTGAAATGGACTGGTCACACCATTTAGCAACACTGAGTTAGGCAAGTTCAGGTAGGGTGAAGAACACAGAGAAACGAGATTCAGAGCTTTTGCTGTACTGGTTTTGCATTTGCTTTTCCTAAGGAAAAAGGATATATGCATACCAGAGCGATGCTGCATTTGAAGTGTTTTTTGTCAAAATGCATGACCAAACAGAAAGCAGATACCTTCAACATGCTGAGCAGTACTATAAATATTTAATGAATATCATTCAAAATATACATAGGATGGCAGTCTGATACAATATATATAAAAATGGTAATTTGACACAGTTACAACCAAAAACCCAAACACCAAGCACTCTTACAGGAGCCACTTACAGATACTCAGTTTCAGCCTGTGAAACCTGAAAAGGATGCTTCTGTAAACCAGTCCAGAAAGGAAATCAAACCAAGGAAACTCTCATCACCATGAAATTTCTGACTTTGTGGTAAAGGAATACCTGACAATTTTCCAAGAGCTCACATTCAAGTCTAAACATTAATTCTCTCACTGTAATACTACCTTAAAGGACACGAAGCTAAATGAGGCCAGTCACTGCAACTTCTGACTTGAGAACAAAATGTTCTTACTTCCCTGTTATCTAAACAATACAGATAAGTGTACAACAGCAGCTCTTATTGCAATAAAAACTTCTTGTGACAGAAGTGTTTCAAAGATCCTTGAGAAAAGCATTAACTAGGTCTTTATGGTGTACAGGCTGGAAGGGCTATCATTTGAAAGCTGCTGTTTTTGTGTCTTGAGACAGTAAGTAAAGGATGACCTATAAAACAAAGCATCACTTACAGGGTTGTACTGAAGGGCAGACACGTATGCCTGTACTGCTCCCTCCATATCACCTGCAGCTACCAGTGCAGCAGCCAAATTAATATATCCATCAATGAAATCTGGTTTGAGGCGCAGTGCATGTCTGTAATGTTCAATTGCTTCTTGCAGCTGTCCACGTTCCTTGTACACATTGCCCAGGTTCGAATATGCTTCGGCCAACAGTGGGTTCTGTTTGATAGCCAAAGTGCTGAAGTGAGCAGACCTGGGGAAAATCAGGCAAGTTAGCAAAAAGGCCCCCACAAAGGCAAACAAAAAACCCAAACAAATTCACCCTTGACATTCAGTGTTTCGGCTGTTTATCTGGTTACTCTTATGAACATTCTTGCTTAAACAAAGTCAAAACACAGCCAACAAATCTGGACTTACAGAGCTGTCTTGTACGTTTATGCTCCCAGCTTAAACTCTCATCTCCCTGGTTCCCATTTTAGATTGGACCGAACAAGGACAGCTCTCCTTTACAGTCAGAAAGGCTCGAGTTGCCTCACCAAGCCTGAGCTCGACACACTTGAAGAAAACACTACAGGAACCCTGTGAAGCCTCTTCCAAATCTGTATGTTTTAAGTAATGTTCCACTGGATACTCTTTTCAAAAACTAGGACACGGGTTACATGTAAAATTATGCTGTATCCTCACCCATTTTACAGTCCCATACCTGAGTTATTACAACTTCATTCAGAAGCCTATATAAAACAAACCCAGTCAAAAGTTCTTACTTCCTTCACCAGCAAACATGAATTTACAGCTAGAACAAGTGAAATTCAAAATGCTGGGGGCACAGAAAGCAAGATCAGGAGCATGCAAGCAGAAAGAATATGGGGACAACTTTCAGATCACAAAATCCCTTTACTAATCGTATCGTTTTGCAGCCAACAATCAGTTTTGCAACTTAAAAAAAAAAATAATAAAACAAACCCCTCCCCCCTTATACTGCATTTGAAATAAACTCTAAATCCTGCCAGCACACAAAAGCATGGCTGATGCTCCAACGTTCACAAGTGCAATATTACAATGACAATGACAATACTGGCAAGGTGTGTTGTGTCTGATTTGTACTCCTCTTACCGTAACAGAAACCAAACAGGGAGAGCCCTACCTGTCCAGTCGGCGACACTGGAAGTGAATGGATGACAGTAACAAAAGCACACCCGTGTTATCAGGCTCCTGCCTCCAGAGCTGCATGCAGTGCCTCTCTGCTGCTTCAAAGTCTCCTGCCTGATACTCACGATGAGCCAACTCCGCTAACCCTTGGAAGGAAAGCATACGTTTCGTTGGTTCTGGAGAATCACCAAAACATTTAAAGGGGGAAAACAAAAAGTTAGATGATGGGAACAGAACAAAAACAGAACAAAACAAAAACAAATCAGAACAAAACAATGAAAATAATGTATACAAATAAAGGATGGAAATGTTTGAAATCATGTAAAATGCACAGTAGGTGACAGTTGGGAGCTCCCAGATTTTCATGCACCAATCTTTTACCATGGAATTTCTAACATTATGTGCAGAGGTGCATGAATTCATCAGCTAATAACAGGAAAAATGTCTGTGACTATCTGTAAGTCAATCATTTCCCTGTATTCTGAAATCCATTTAAAGAGACTCTTGTCATGATATGGTACTTTGGTTCATATTAGCGGAAGTGCAGTTAACAGAACAGTGACTCCTCACTCTCCCCCGAAACTGCAAATCCTATGCTTTGCAGTGATAAAAACAACTTAATAGGGAAATGAAGGACAGGAGACAAAGACTTCAAAGGACTTGAACAAAATGAAGTTTTGATGTGTGAGTAGTGAAAGCTCTTTAAAAAAAAGGGGGAGGGAAATGGCTAACATTCCTTGAATCCTCCATACTCCTACATTTTCTCTAAGGAGTCAAATCCCTTCACAGGAAAAAAAAATGGCCTTGGAACAATATCTGATGAGACACAAACACACAATTCAATGATTATGCAACTGGCCTACAGGAGGAACCATTAAACAGGCAGGGTACAGGAAAGGAGTTACTGCTCCTGGAGGCTTAGCTGGAAAGGGAGTGACAAAATGGTTTTAGTATTTAATACCCAATTGTGGAGAACAAAATACTTAAATAAAACACCATCTGTTTTAGATAAAACAACCTTAGGTGTGAAAAGTAAGTAAGATTTCTTACAAAATAAGATTCTTCATTAAAATACAAAGTGCAGCTTGGAAAGAAACATAACCATCCACCCTAGAAAGAACTGTTGGCCTTCCAATTCAAACTTTTTACCAATGACCCTTGCTATTAAAAGATTTGATTACTGCAAGTATCTCTCATTTTTCCTCCTAAAGCCGAGCATTTCCAGTACTCTGCAGCCACTTTATTCCATTCATGAAGCACTTCCCACCTGGACCTACTGAGCTTTAAAACTCTGAATCTAAATGAAACATGTAAATCATTCCTAACACATGAAATCACCTCAATAGCTGAGCACACGTGTTTGCAGTCAGGTAGTACAAAAATCCTGAGACTCTCACTCTTTTGTGAGAATTTTAAAGGCAGCAAAAATAATCACAAAGCAATTAGTTACAGTTACTGCCTAGTGTTTGTTTTACAAAACTGGGATTGATGTAAATTATTTAAATTATTTTCAAATTTGGTACTTTAGCACAAACAGGTTTTAATATAAGACTGCAAGCACTCCATGATCTAAGTACAGTTGTCTTTCCAGACAGTATGTTGTCTCTGTCAGTGACAAAAACTGTTTCACAGTAAATTGGAACTGGCAAAGCCACTCTCTTTAGACACTTGACAAATCAGTAACCAAATATCTTCATCCGTATTAGATTCCTGTTTTCTGTGAGCCCAGCTTAACAGTTTTCCAAACCCTGAATAAGGGCAAAGTGGACTTCAGCATCTGATTAAACCCACTGGCAAAGATAAAAAGATACAACTTCTGTTCAACTTGAGAATGCCGAATCGTGGTTGAAAATCACACCATTTATAAATGGTGCTGACAGTAATGATGATACTGGAGCACCAACAGACTGTTCCTCACTCTGTCCTGCCATTATCAGGTTTAGCCCCTCTGGCAGTGGGTATATTTTCAAGTTCTGCTGATGGCACAAACACAGCGAAACCAGACAGAGGAAAAGCATGTCTTGTGAACTTAATAATACCCTCTTAAAATACATTTCAATTGTGTTATTAAATTTCAAAGCTCAAACAAAAAAAAACCCACCAGAAGTTTACACTTCAATACGTAAGACACTTGGAAAGAAGCTCCCAACCATTACCTAAATACTACATTTTGCCTACTTTAAACAAATGACGGTCTGAATGAATGAAACTGAAGTTGCAGCTCCCAAGGCAATAGAGCAGGTGGTGCAGAAATACTGTATTTAATACCTGGGAACGAGAGCTGCTAACAAAAGCAACAAAACAAGAGAAACACTAACATTTTCTTTCATTTATCAAGTGTCTCTATGCACAAAAAACCCCACCCCTCGCTTCCAGGGATAAAGCAAACTCAGTGTGAAATTGCCTACTAGAGCAAGTGTTTTAGGAACGATCCTGAAGAGGTTCACTGAAAAGCAGGAGGATGACAACCACACCACAAAGCTCAGAACGAGCTAAACTTCTAACAGAGACTCGGCTGGAAGAAAAGTCATGGCATGCAAAGTATCCACAACACAACCCATAAATGAACTCCGTGAATCAATTTGTAAAGAAAAAAAAAACAAAAAAAAAAATTGCAGTGAGGAGTCACATCCAGGAAAACCCTTCCCGAGCCCTGCATATAAATGAATTTCCATACCTAGCGCTGCACGCTGTGACCGTGACCTTGGAAAAGCCCGGCACCTGCTGTGACAATGACCTTCCCTGAGGCTTCCAGAGAACACGAGCAGAACAAAAACCCGCACAGAACCACCACAAACAGACCTAAGGCCACGTTTCCCCTAGAAACACGGCCCTGAGCAGCTGCCACGCACTCGTGCTCAGCTTCGGGTTGAGCCACAGAGCAGGGGGAGGCAGGAGCAGTGTCCACCTCCGTGTGGGAGGCGGTGGCGGTGCTGAGGATGAGCACAGGGCTCTCCCCCCCACGGTGCACATGTTGTTCTCACCTCCACAGATCCCACACGGAGGATGCTGCTGCAGCCTCGCTAACCAGACACACCAGTTCTGGCTGAAGAGCGACGAAATACCGTATTGCAGCACTTTCCCCGTATCACTGACGCTTCCCTTTACAGCCCTATCTCTGCACCAGATCCCGTCTTTTCCTCCAAATATCCTCCTTTTCATCCCACTCTCCCCAGACACCGTTTTGGCTTTCCATACCCTTCCTCCTGCCTGGTTTACAGAAAGCCCGTAACAACCCGGGGGATAAAGCTGTGCTGTCCTTTCACCCCTTCGGGAAGCACAATACTTATTTTTCCTCGGCGTGCAAACAAAGTCAGATTTCTCCTCTCCTCCGTCCCTCAAGTTCTGGATCTATACATTAAATTCAGGGCAGGGTGTTTCAGAGCTACAACACGCTCTCTCACTGTGGCGAGGTATGTCCCTCTCTGGTGCCGGGCTATGCCACAGAATCACAGAAGGGACCTCACAGATTATTATTATTATTACAGGGCAGGGACACCTTCCGCCCGCCCGGGCTGCTGAAGGAAACCAAGCCCTGCGATTCCGAGGGAGCGGGCACACGTTTCGGGTCGGGCCCCCACCCTGCCTGGCCCGATACCGACACAGCCCCACCGCCGCTTCTGGAAAGTTCCCCCGGCCCCACCGAGCGGCCCCGGGCCCGCCGCCCCGGCCCGGCCCCCGCTGCCGCCGCCCCGGCCCCACACGGTACCTGTGCTGTCCGCCACGTTCCCCACGGAGGTCGCCATCGGGGCGGGGTCCGGCGGGGCGGTGGCGGCGGCAGAAGGAGCGCTCGGGCGGGCCGGGCTGCCCGCCGTGGCTGCGCGCTGAGGCGGCGGACCCGAAATGGCGGCGGCGGCGGTGCCGAATGGAATGGCCGCGGCCGGGACTCGCTCCGGGGCAAAGAGTCCGCGCGGCGCCGGCGCGGAGCGGGGCGGAGGGATCGCCGGAACTGCTGAGGCGGAGTGAGGTGATATGAA
>VXBX01000226.1:168811-200137 GCA_013400415.1 Scytalopus superciliaris | reverse complement strand
GGGGGGGGAATAACCGGGATAGGGGGGGGAATAACCGGGATAGGGGGGGACAGCCGGGACACCGGAGCCCACCGGGGCACCCGCACTGGCTCTCCGGCCCCAGCGGGGTGCAGAGGAGCAGCAGCAAAGGCAGCCGTGCCCCCATCCAGGATGTTTCCAGGGGCAGTGCCCGGACACCAGCACTCCCCTGGCTCTGGATGTGCTTCCCGGGTGGCTCCGGGAACAGCGAGCCTTCCTAACGCCTCCGATCACCCAGCTCTGATTTCTGGAACTAATTGCAACCTCAAAGTAGGGCAGCTGTTCCTGGAGTTACCAAACCCACTCAGGAGTGAGATGTCAGACACTGTGTTTGTTCTCACAGAGAGAAAAAACAAATCCCCTTTATGAAAGGAAAGTTGCTTCGTACTTGTTTATCAGCAGCAGCTGTTTTATTCAGAGCAAGCATTTTTTTCCTGGCAGACACGAATGTATCCGACAGACCAGTATTTCTGAGGAATTATTTTACAGCTGTAAGGACTGAACTGTATCTGGATTGTGGAGCCAGTACAGGCTGCAACAAGCCAAGACCGTTTACTCCGTCACATAACGTGTTTTATAACCAAATAAAATATTAAAAAACAAAAAAATCTGCTTGTTAACACAGTCCACACTACACTGCTCCTTACACCACACTGGGACAAGAGAAATTCAGGAGCCAGGAGTGGCCCAGGATGACCATCATCTCAGGAAAGGGAGTTTATTCATCTGAGTCCAGGTCACTGTCTCCTGCAATGGAGTGAAAGTCCTCGCTGTCCTCCTCGTCCTCAGACAGGTGGACCTGACTTAAGACACTTGGCCCAGAGCGCTGCTGTTCCTCCTCCTCCTCCTCTTCTGAGATCTCATACCCTCCAATGCTGCTGAAACTCGTGTCTCTTGTGTTGGATTTTGGGTCTGGCTCTTCGTAGCTGCCATAACTAGAAGAAAGAAGAGAGCCATTTCACGTGAGCTGCTGATTCCAAAAGTTCTGTATTTAACTCCTGTGAAAGTTCCTTGGCTTGAAGTGCTGTGAGCACTCAGAACCACTGGGCACTTCAAATCTGACCCTGGCCAGCTTTTTAAAATAGAAAGCCCCACTGGTTCTCCAAGGAAATTCAAGATCATCAGCTAGATCATCTTTTAAGTTCAAATCCATCTTGTAGTTTGAGATAACTTGTAAAAACCTTCATTTGCCCTGCTTTCCACTGTGTACAGGAAATGATCTAACTTACAAGAAAGAACTTTTTTTTTTTAATTTATCTAACATTTTTATTAGTGAAAATCTAACAGCAGAACTGAGTCAGTAAGTAATAAATTGCAATTATTGTTGCAACAGTAAAAACAATCACAAAGCAAAGAAACAATGTGAGACACTCTTCAGCTTTTTGTGATGAACACTTCAAAAATCTCTAAGAGAAGGGGCCTTAAGAATTGCTTTAACAAGATTCTCAGCTCTAAGTACCTGATGTTGCTGTCCTCCATGACATGAGAGGTCTCCCCACCATCTCCTTCATAAGACATCATGCTTTCCTCATTGTCCATGCCCATCCGGGTGTTCTCTTGAAGAACGTGAGGCTGTTTGGGTCTCACTGCATTGGGCTCCACGTCTGAGTCACTGCCACTCTCACTCAGCTGGATGGCTGTGTCAAAACCCAACATTTGGTCACAAACCAGCAGGTTGGTTCTGCCAGCTCCATACCCAGTGTCTTTGTTTAAAGGCTGCAGTGTTGACTGTAAGGAATGTTTACAAAGCAGTGTCTCCACAAAGGAGCAGGAAGGGTGTCTGGGAGGTGGTACCACTTACTGAGTGCCCAATTCTCAGGTTATTCCAAAACAGTCTCGTTGCCATCATTACTCAAAAAGACCTTATGTTGTGTCTACTCCAGTAATTCCCCTTTCTTCCCCTCTAATGATTTTCAGAACTAATTGCTAAATACCACTGTAAGCTTTTCTGCATGACAAGTCTGTAGAAAAGCAGAAACAATCTGAAGAATCTCTGCACACCTCTTCTTGATAACATTGTTTTAACAGTAACATTTAAAATTGACCACCTTGTTTCCTACCAAAATAAATGTTCTGCTTTCACTAAACTGCCCATTCCTGGCTCTGCACACCAAATCTTACTCCCAGTCTTTCCAGACCCATTTGCAGTTTCACTTTATGAAATGAAATCAATGAGATCTTGTCTTAAGTCTGTTTTCTTTTGTGTCTGTACTTAGAGCACTCCTATTCCACTTTGTTTTCAGTTCCACTTATGTTCACCCAGTTTTCTCATGTGGTCTCTTTGGTCTCCCTTTTAGACCACTAAATACATATCCCAATTATGCTCTGTGCTCTCTACTGCATGTTTTTGTGATGGAAACTGTAAGATCAGCTGGGTTAATGAACAACAAGTTCCTATTCAACCTTTTATAAAGGGAGGACACTTACATGAGAAAGGATTATCCCCCTCTTCATCACTCCCATCATCATCATCCTCTCCATCAGACATAAGCAAGTCTTCATAGAGGACACTGGCCTGGGGCTGCTGGGCTGATCCTTCTTCTTCATCAGCAAGGTCACCATCTGCATCTTCCACTTCCTGGGTCATGCAGAACAGGAATGGTGAAGATCCAACAACATGCTGCCACTTCTAGCATATGCATATTATCTACCACACTGTCCACTCTGAAATATTCCCTCATTTCACAGTGCCAGCATTTTCAAGCTACATTTCAGAGCCTGGCTGTGTGTCAGGGTGACAGACACAGCAGGCAAGCCAGCACGTAGACTGTGGCTGGGATTTCTGTAAATATACTCACTGGGGCTGGAGTCTTGGGCTTCCCATCATCATCTTCATCAAATCCTTCAATATCTACATCAGAGTCTTCCTCCCCCAGCCTTCCTCGCCCCTGGCGCATCTGCAGGGGAACACAAACAGCACTGAGGAGGGACATCACCCAGGGGGTGTGACTGACAGTGATGGGTGGGGGAGTACAGGAGGGGAAAGGCAAAAAGAAAAATGCATGTTTTTCACTCTCAGAGCAAGGATTCTGGATCAGAGAGCACACAGTCTCCACACACTCTTACCTGATGTGCTCACCCTTGAAATGGAAATGTCCAGCCTTACAGCACGAGAGTCCCTTGTTTAACTAGCTATTTCTGGAAAATACCACTTGCTCCTACATCTTCATAGTATAGTTTAAAAGCACACAGCAGTTTGCAGCAAATCTTTTCCTGCCCTTCTCTTCCCTGTTCTTCCCTCAGACACCAGGAGTCCAAGACAGAGAGGACAAGCAGATTCTATCCCAAAGACTGTAAAGTTGTCTACAGAAAGCTTGAAAGCTTCCAAATCAGTAAGGCATTCACAAAGCTACAGATGGCTACAATACCAGACAGAATTACTCACAATCAACCTCTGTTTGCCTGCATTGTTCAGAATAGCTCTCACTACCTTTCTGGCACCACCTTCAGTCTTGTGGCTCCTCACCTTATCCCTCCTCCTGGTAATTTATTTTCACGGTCACATTACTGTGACCTTCTGCTATTCCCTCTCCTTCTGTTATTCCCTCTCCTGCAACACTTTTTTTTTTTTTTTTAATACAGAATAAAGACTAAGAAAAAATATTCTGTGGTTACTGTAATGTGTTTGTTTATAGTGATTTAATACCTGCTCTTATTTTTTTCCTTTTACAACTATATGGTATCTACAGTGGCAATCACCTCTTCCCAGCTCCTAATTGTCATCGGATGCAAGCATAAAAATCTAATTATGACCTTCTGAATCTGTACAATATCCTTCACTATTTCCCTGCTCAGAATTAACAAGGGATTGCATATTAACCCCCTGCAGCATGAGTCACCAGGTTTCTGCTTCCAGAAGTAGTGAAGCAAACAAATACCTGGCCTTAGGCAGATTCTTTTGCAGCTTTTGATTCTCTGTTCTTTTGTTTTGCAGTGTCTCAATTCCCAGTGCTCTTTAGATTTTTTCCCTTTTCATTCAGAGCAGTCAAATTGCCTGGAAAACCTGATTTTTGTCACCTGTTTCCTACAAAGTCATTGCCTCCTTTGAGTAATCTGCTCATACAAGACAACTCTCCAACCAGATCTAAAAATGGAGGATTCTGACCTCTTTTCCCTGAGGTTGTGATGAGAGTGGCCATAGCAGACAAACTGCTTTCATCTTGATAGAATGCAGCACCATGTGACAGACAGAGAAGTGCTGGTGTCATACAAATCAGGTGGCCAAAGAGTCAGTGGAAATAGGAGAGACAACATTCTCTTGCACAGAATAGAAAAATTATTGGTCTACCAACTGCAAAGAAACCTTTGTTCTGTCTTCCTGTAGCACAACATTTGTATTTCATCATTCAGTTATCAGCACAGAGATCTTTCCCAAGGCTTAGGAACTTCAACAGTTTTCCCACATAAGTAAAAGACACATCTCAGACACTAGGATGACATGCCCCACTTTACTAAGCAAATTCCAAAGGCAACTTTATTTTTCAGGAAATAACTTGCCATTCCTGGAGAAAGGTTTTACTGATGTTTTGTTATAAACAACCAAATAGCGCAAAATAAGAATTATTTAAAAAAAAAAAGTCTAAATAGCTTATAAAACTTTGCCAAACTGCAAACATTGAAAAAGCAGTCCAGTATTAATTGTGCTGCCAACTTGATCTACAACACACACCAAATACCTGACACAATTGTCTGCTATAAATAATGATGAAGATTAAAAAGTGTTATTTTCCATTAGAACTGGAATAAAGAGACATAAAGAATCCCAGCAATGAAGGCAGAGTTGTACTTTGCTGATTGTATCAGTCAGTTTCTTCACTCAACAATAAGCCTTTCCAACAATACCACCACCAAACAGCATCTTGGTTTCTTCCCAGCACTAAACTATCCATGTTCTGTCCTCATGTTCTCCTTACTTTGCACTGCTGGGCCCCTGAGGGTTTCCAACTGTTGCACTTGCACAGCCTTTGAACTTCCAAGCAACACCCAGCTGTACCTCACTGTGCACAGCTCACCTTTAGACCAGTTTTACAACCTGCTTAGGAAATTACCTTCCCTGTCTTAGGTATCTCACTCTCTGAAGCATCATAACCACTTCTCATATTTATTCTTAAAAAATAAGTGTTTGCACACTATCCAACAACGTACTCTACTAAAAGGCAAGCTGCAGACAGATGGAGGGCAACAAACAAAGAGGAACCTCAGGATCAAACATCCAGGAGATGAAACTAGAACAATGAAAGGGAAAACTTTGCTTGGTCACTTGCCTGTGGGGTGTAGGGACCAGGGGTCATAGGATCAAGGCTTTCCAGATCTGCCTCCTCTAGTGCTGCTTCCTTAGCAGTAGAGATGTCTCTCTCGAGTTGGGTCAGGTGCTCATCATACTAAGAACAAAAAATCTCGCTAAGGTTGCAGAACAGAAAACTCAAACATACAAAAATATTCCATTAAAGTCGTCCACATACCTCAGCTAAAGTCTGGCAACAGATGTTCACAATCTCCTGGGCTGTTTTTGTGTACTGACTGTCTGGCCCTGTAGTGAGAAACAAATCTCTTTATGCATTTCTGATGTTTGTTCCACTCCAGCTGCCGAGACAGCAAGACTGGTTTTGGTTTCACAGCTCTCATGACACAGGTCCCTAAATCCAAACACCGTCTGTTGTAGGGAGAAATATAAAACACAGTGCACAGTTGGCTAACACAGCACAACTGGTTTGCTCCAGCATTAAAAGCATGATTTAGGACACAGAAGGTTGTACCCTGTCAGTCTCAAGGAGACTCCCAGAAACAAATCACAGAGGCAGAGATGTGTACTGAACAAGTAGAACACCCTCCCCAAATGTAACTGCCCCATTCCTCACCAAATGGTAGGTAAAGCTTCATGTGACAGTGAAAACATCACTGTTTAAGCCTCTCTTTTCTCTGCAGGAAAGGAAAACAATCATCAAGTTCATGGGCTTCAACACACTGTGATAGTACAGGTGCCCAGATGAACTAACTTAAGTACAAAAAGGCTGCTGAAGCCTTATTTTTTATCACCTACCATTGTACTTGATGCTGTTGGCAAGGATTAGGTTAACATCATCCAGGAAAGTCTCTCTGTTCTGGTATTTGTGCTTGGAGATATTCTGGAAGAGATTGTCACCCAGTAAGTAATCGAGTCTAAACATCTCTCAAGTGGCTGCACAGCCCAAGCCACACACCTTGCGGATGGTCTCCAGATCCATTGGATTGGCAATCACCTTGTAGTAATCAGGGACAAACTTTTTGTTAACTGGATGATGAAACGGCCAAGACTGAAAGAAAGAACACAGACAGGTTTAGAAAGGCTCTGTGTAGAGTTTTTCACAGTTTGAGCTACAAATGTCATAAAGCAAGTCTCCCGAGCTGATTAACACTCCAAATGTATGGAAAGTATTTACAAGGCATCTAAAATCCAGTAATTCAGCTTAAGGAGGGACACAGAGAAAAGACCTACCAGTTGGAATTTTAACTAGGCCTTTGGATATCTGTCTGACAGCAGGAACATATAATACAAAACGATAATTTTACAAAAGACTTTTCTATTTAGTATCACTTTCTTCACAACAAAACCACTGTGTCCAGCAAGAACACTTACTGCTTGTACAGTAAACAAAGAATATAAACCTAGACCTGATCTTACAACAGGGGCTATGTATTTAACCTATGGGTTTACAGCTCATCATAGTATGATGGCATAGAAAAACTCTAAAATCTGTTTCTAAACATCAGAAATTAAAAGTTTTACAGAGGACAAGCATTAAATCCTCTCATTCATTTAGCTACTACAGACTCTTGCTCCTTAATGCATCCAGATACAAGACACATTACAGGTAAGTGACACTGAACTCCTTATGTCTGTACTTTTATTTAAGGGGTTTCTTTAACACTAACAAACTAGTACAACACTGACTAAACCTGAACACTTAGAAATCAGCTTATGCTTCATTTACACCTGAAAACTTTGAGATGTACCAAAGTAAATGCCATAAGCAGCAGCAGCAGCAGAGTATGTTTCATAATAACCATGAAAATCAGTGATTTCATGCTAAAGGGAGGTTGACACAGGCACTGTACAGGAGAGAGAACAGCAGGGAAACAAACCCCAGAACCCAGCATTCACTTCTGAGTGTTTGCTCCAGTGAAGGGAGTGAGTGCAGATGTGTCTGTGCCAGTCAAATACCACAGGGCAGCTCCCTGAGAGAGCACTTCCTTTTGCAGTGCACGAACAACCACAGTGTAAATGCACAGCCACAGGACTATAATCAGCACGTTCTGCACATCACACACACACACACAGTGGGCTCGAGCTACGTACGTCTGGGACTGCCATCATCTTCTGAGTGACAATGTTGTCCAAAATGAAGGAAAAGGCCACCTGATCATCATCATCCAGGAGGGGATTAATTGCTTTTTCTAATCGAGCCAGTTTATCTTCCTTCTGCAATAAAAATAGGGAACATCAGTGGCTGACCCTAAACCAGTAACTGTAATACTCTGTTCCAGAGAGACTATCAATCACCTTTTTATGAAGACACTTGTAAATAATAGCCAAGACAAAAGCCTACATACAATATAAAGGAATCAGAGGAAGAAATAAGCAACTACTTTTTTTCAGAAATACCCCAGTGGGAACTGTTTAAAATTATAAAAATTCCAATACTTTATGGGGTGGAAGGAAGAGTTCCTTAATATTCTACTGCTCTCCCAACAGCCCTGTGTTTTGCCTGTGCACATCCTCTATCCTCAAAGTCTTCAACCACCCTGACCATCCCTCCCTCTCCATTCTGATCCCAACTCATTCACAAGACTTGCCTCTTTTAGCTTCTCATCACACAGGTCCAGCATGGACTGAGATATCTGTGTCAGTGAGTGCTTTGGCCCTGCAAACACACACAAGCAAGCACAGCCTGATTAAAAAGGCCCATGTCACAATATGACTTCATCTTTACTCCTAAAGCATCACTGACTGTGTTTCCAGCACAGGTGGGAGAATATCCTCAAGTATATTCTCAAGGCACACAATTATTAAAGTTTAGGATGGGTTTTACAGGAGAAAAGGTTATTTGTAGCAAATATTCACACATTCTGTTAAGGTTTGGAAAGAAGCTGTGCCTGTGGAAGATTGGCCTCCAAGCCCTCCACCTTTGCCAAACATTAAGAGTTAAGTCATGAAATTTCTGTTTCCTTCACTGAATAATCCAGTCAGTGAAGCAGAACTGCTAAGGAAGGCAATATGGACATTCAAGGAATACTCACAAACCCCAGAGCTTTAAGTAATTTCAGGAAAAAATCTGATTTTTAAGGATAAATCAGGGATTATACTGTCAAAATAATAAAGGAAGCAGCAAGGACACAAATCCAGTGCTGTCAGTGTCACTCACAAAACTGCACAGCCCAGAGGGACTGGGAGGGTTTTATATCTGTTTATATCTGTTGAATTAATACATTGTGGACAAAGATCTTTCTGTCAGCGGTCACAATAAAGCTGACCCTCAATGAATCAGCACTTTACCCCAGCAGATACAAGCTCTGCTGAAGAATCTAAGCTTTTTTTTTTTTAACTAGCATTCTTTCATTTTTTTAAACTAGTTTCCTGACCTTCCCAAATGGGGAAAAATTGATTGTAACCAAAATATGCAAAATCATGAAAGTAAACTCTACTCAAAGCTGCATCTCCAAGGCACTGGATTCAACAGGTGTGAACTATTTCTATTTGTACTGAAAGAGTCATTCAATAAAGAATGAAAACAGTGTTTTCCTTAATTTAACCTTCTATGAAGGAGATAGGTAGGACTTTGCTTCAGTGCAGTTTGACTTAATACATGCAGCAGTGTCTTCAGTCATTGATAGATCCATAATTGAACTTCAGTTACTACTTCACAGTCATTAGTTAGTTATTGCTCCATGCTAGGGTCTTTCTTACTTTCTTTCTTTAATACTTCTTTCTTATTTATGAGTTTTTTAATTAGTTCATTAATTAGCCTTTCAGATACATCTGGAAAAAACATACGTTTCACTATTGCCAACTGGCAGAGAATTTATTCCTCTTTTCTGCTGCTTTTGTTGCCTTTAAAAGCTCCACAGCTCAGTGTATCAGCAGGAACACAATTCCCCTGTGTTTTTACCATTGTATGTTGCACTGTTCTTCACAATGAGCTCCAGGTGCTCCCTGAACTCCTCCCGGGATGGGTACTGCCTCTTACGGACATTTTCACGCAGGGTCTGCAAATCCATGGGCCGAGTAATGATCTTGTAATAATCCTTGACAACTTTTGGGTTCACGGGTGTATGAAAGGGGTATGTCTGAGGATGAAAAGGAACAGATGCTTTTTAACAGAGTGCTGGCACAGCTAATCTCGGTTTAACCTCTACAGGTTGAATAGGCACCAATGTACAAAACCTTGACACAATCAGTTCCTTAACTGAACCAGGGAAAATGTAACAAGCTCAGCCCCATGATGGCTATCACTTTCTTCTACAGAAAGTTCTTTAGCACCATTATAAGAAGGAAAATCTCACAGGGAAGTCTCAGATGGTATTTGTGATTGCAGCAAAAATTCAAGAAACTGAACTTAAAAAATTCTCCTTTAAATTCAAATCTTCCATTTAATCTTTTGATATTGCAAGTTTCTGGTTAAATCTGCTCATAAAGAGTGAAGCACAAGTTTTCTCCACTGCCACATACATAAAAGCATTACACACTGCTGAGTCAAGTTTCATGTGCCTTGTTCTGGTTTGGTTGAAAAAAAAAGTTTAAAAAAAAAAAAAATCACATGCCATCTTTGAGTATGTATCCATACAGAACTACTCAACATTATTTCTGACATGGATGTTTTAATCTCCAAAGGACTCTGAGCTGAGATAATTTCAGAAATACTGCAGACCTCCTGTGTGTGCAGGGCAGGGGGGAACAGGGGTGGCACACCATTCACCTGAGAAAAGCCTGGCCCAAGTGTCTACAACCCACAACCCACTTCAACCACGTTGCTTAAGACAGAGGTTTGGGGTGTCACAGCTTAACTTACATTAGGGAGATCCCTGATGTCATTGATGATGCCCTCCAGGATGGATGAGAGAGTCACCATGGGATCTGTTCGCCGCCGGTGGATGGATTTATGGGGACGCTGGAGAAACGAGAGGCAGAAATATTAAGGCAGTTCCAAGATGCAAAATATCTGCTCACAGACATCCCAGGCAGGTTAGTTTATTGATTTACTGGGCAGTGTGGCATGCAGAGGTTGCACAGGAGTAGTAAGTGACCTGGGCAGTTGTTATGAACAGAAACAGAGATGCTGCAACCAGCTCAGTGACACCTTCACTCACATTCAGATAATCACAGTGAACTGTTGTCCCCACTCGCCGCTTCTTCTTTGGAGGAAGCTGCTGTTTAGGAAACTTCAGCACCAGTGACTTCCTGCGAACCTCATCAGCACTAGGGACAAAGAAAACAGCATAATACTTTCTCCAGCCCTCTTGTGAAACAAGACCATTTGTCCCCCATTTGGCTCTGGTTCCATCTGCCATAATACCAAATACACAACCAAAATTCTGCAGTAATAGTTTATGTAAAGCCCTGTCACTTTGTTCCTGTGATTAATATACATGAGCATTCTGCACTAATCCCTAAATTGTTTTTAATTACTATTCATCAGTATCTCTGCTTCTTCCTTTACCTCTCAATCAGTTGTTTTCCCAGGACAATTTTCGTTCCTTCTACTTTGATGAGTTCTTCATTATCATTGTGAATGACTGTTTTTTCCAGCTCTTCCTCCTGCTCCTCTGTCATTGCAACAGGGTTGGAAGGTGGGGCATTTGTTTGGTAGTAAAGAGGGCAGAACTTATTAGTCCTCATGTGCCCAATTGCACCACATGCTCCACATTTTAGCTGCAGAAGTATGAGAAAGGTGAGAGATCAGAATTCATACGTGTGCTCCTGGCTTAGAGGCAAAGTATCACCTTTAGGACATCGCTAGAACAGGAAACTTCTCACTACCCAAGACCTGCTGGCATTCTTTATGTAAGGATGTGCTTACTTTCAAGTCTGGACGCTCTTTCATTTTCTTGGGCTTCTTCTCTGGAGGGCCCTTGAGTTTCTCTTTCTCTTGGTTGCGTTTTAAGCGCCGCAACTGCTCCTGGATCCTGCGCCGCTCCTTCCGCATCTCCTCACGGTGCTGCTCATCAAACAGAGCAAACTTTCGTCTGTGTGGAAAAAAATAACCCAAAATACAGAAGTTTTTCAGCCTAGCTGGTAATTTACCAGGTGCTTTTCTACCAGGTCTATCACTGCACAAAGTTCATCACGCCCTCCAAATGGACAGACGTTAAATCTCTGTCTCCGTATTACAGTGCAGGCCCCTACACTCCATGCTACATTGTTCATTTAAACAACATTGCCAGTGGAATGGGATGGTCTACAGGCAAAGTNAAAAACAGGAAAAAAAAAAAGATCTTAAAGGTGTTACATGAACTCCTCGTCCTTGGTAGTCCGAATCCTGCAGTAGGCATCGATGACCGCGGGTTTCCGAACCGTCTCACATCTCACATATTCCTTCCCATCCTCGTCTCTAAACGTGCGGTAGATCTTGAGCCGTCGGCCAGTGGCAGAGGAATTGAGGCTGGTTACAGAGGCAGTGTCATCATCTTTGTGGGAGTTTGCTGAGGCTCCCGAGGCTGATGTCAAAAGAGAGCGTTTTAGTTAATTTTCTCCACGCTGTGGAAGCGTTGTTGGTTAAATACAGCAGACAGTTTTGGGCTTAAAGGCTTCCAAGAGACAAATTAAGGAAAACTTAAGCAACAGAAATCTTTCCTTTGCTTTTTCATATTCTCTTATCACGTGGATAAGATCCATGATGTGGATCAAAGTGAAAACAAAGGTAAGATACTGAATTATCCACATGCATTAAAAAAACAGAAGGAACAGCTACAGGCAACACAGACCTACAGGTTTTAAAGCACAACCTGCAAGGCAACTGCAACATGGCCCTGAACATAGATTATAGTGGTTCTCATCATAGGTATGGATATTTGGCAGAAACTGAAGGTCAGCTATTATCCAGCTTTCCAAGGAGCATTCCAGCCAGTGAACTAGCCTTGCCTCGTGTGACCACAGAATTCCTCCAGCACCATTCACAATCCTGGCTGGGAGGTTTTGTTCAAAATAACACTGGATACCTTTTCATAAGGCAACTATTATCAGGAAATATTCCACACATCCCTTACTAAATCATTCCAGTAATTACCTACTAGTGATTTATTCCCAGTCTGAGAATAAAACGACAACAGTAGTGGTGACCCAGATGCAAGATTGCTCAGCTTTGCTCACACACGTGCAACAAGAGAACTGAGGTCATGAACACTGTCATACAGACAGAAGTTCATTCACAGGTCAAACATTTTACCTGCCAGTTGGGGAACATGTCAAGTTCTCTGCTGGAATGCACTTAATATAAACACATCTGCAGGAGATCCAACTCTGGCAGCTGCCCAGTTACCCCAACCACACTGACAAGAGCCCACAGTGTAACAGACATTGCTATCAAGCTGCAGATTTTGCCTAACTGTTCACATACAGAGCTGTGTTTACACGTAAGATCCAATTAGAGAACCATAAGCTGGTTGCAGGAACTACTTGTGAACATATCTTGAGAAAAACACTGAAAAACAGCTCCACCCAAAAAAAAAAAAAGGGAAACTTAAGCAGAATGCAGCAATGAATATCTAAAGAAATACCAGAGAAAGTTTATAGTTCCAAATAAACAAAATCCATGGGGCAAAGAAAACACTTCACATGCATTTCCAGCCAGTAACTGCTCAAGAGAGGGAAGAAGCCCCAGATAAGGATGTGTATACATTCTTCCTGTAAGGAATTCACACTCTCTTGAGAGGCCAGATCAGCACATTTTGCAGCCTGACACAAAGTTCTTCCCAGGCACAGTTCTGGTGGTTGCAGTTACTTACACAGCCCCTTTTTGTCTCTCCTGTCCTTTTTGCCCCTCTCTTTGTCATTGCCACTGTCTTCTCCCAGAAGCATCCTTTGCAGTTCCTTTCGTTCCTGCTCTTCTCTTTCCCGAGAGAGCTGAGAACTAGTTTTCTTGTTCTGTAACATATTCTCAATATTCTTTCCCATCTCTTCAAAGTCACTGTCTTCAGCTGAGCTGCTGTCTGTGTCTGTTGACAGGATCTCAGTGGATTCCAGGACCCTGAAACAGGAGGCACCTTGAAAGTCAGCTAATGTTGCCCCCATCAGTTAAAAAATCAGCCTGTTACCTTCCCAGAAATACAAAGGTAAAAATGATGCGAAAGTCTGAAAATTAATGTTGCAAATTACTGCTACAAGAACAGGCATAATATATTCCCTTCTCAGTCCTCCTTGTAATCCCCACGTCCAAAAGATCAAATTGTTCCAAAGCCATTCTTCTACAACAAGTTGATCTCTTCTTCATCAACAGTACTATATTCCCTCACCACTCTCAGATCTTGGGCCAAAACAAGGAATAATGTATGAATTCTTATGGCAGTTCTAAAGTACAGGACATAGAATTGGTAGCTGCTATCCCAGACAGATGGCAAACTGCTCATACCAAACAAAACAAAAAAAGGGAGGAAAGAAGGAAGGCAAGAAAGAAGGGAAGGAAATAGGGTGGTGAGCTACTGATCTGTGGAACAGCAGAACACCTCATGTCATTACAAGCGGCAGACTCTGCAATTCATTCTGCCTTTCCAAAAGGTCTGTGAGAGCAAGACAGACCCAGGGGACTAAGGCTGACCCCTAAGTTTCTATTCAACAGCCAAAGGCCTCTTTTTCAGTGCTGTACTTTGTGGCCCCAAAGAGCTAAATTAACACCTACACCACTGCATATCAGTGAGCCCCAGGCACGAACAGGGCTCCACGTGGGGGGCGGGGACAGGGTGGGGTTCAAGGCTGTGAACATCTGACAAGAACTTACTTATTCTGTAAATCAAAGATGCGCTGACACTCTTCTTTGTATCTCTCCTGATGTTCTGCCACAGAAAACCGGGAGCCACGTGCAAATTTGCTCATAGGACCTTCCCCAGAGCGAGCCTGCTCTGTGGACATGGTACGGACCACATCGATCACCTCCCACCGGGACAGCTTCTTGATCTGGGAAGAGGGAGGCAGACATAGAGCTGAACGAGCTGACTGTGGATCTCAGCTCCGTTCCACAGCAGGTGTCCCTTCCACCATCAGCTGCTAAATCCACCAGGGAAGTCTGCTCCCTGCTCCAGGGGCACGCTCACCTCCTCCTCAGGAACCCCAAATTTGCGCAGCAGCTGTTTGGCATTTTTGAGAGACAGTCGGCGCAGATCAGCGTCTGTCCCAGTCACTGTCTTCTTCACTGGCTGAGGTTCTTTATCATCCTGTTCAGAGGAAGATTCAGGCTATTAATGTCATCACAGCATAGTCTTTCCCAGGCTCACCTGGTATTTTCTTTTCCCGAAGTCCCACATTTACTCCATTTCTCCCACATCACTTTCCAGTTATTCCCCCTTGGCCAGGCCAGCCTTGGGAACTGTACCTTCTGCTGGGTCGGTTTGTTTGGAATCTTGACATAAGAAAATCCTTCTCCACACCCAGTAGGATCTGCCACACCAGTGACTTCCAGGAGGCACTTTCCCTTCATGGCAGCGATGAAGGCTCGGGTGGTGTTCCACGGAGCCGTGCGCACCTGCCAGCAGGGAGGGAAACAGTCAGAATCCTGCTATATCCATGCTGAATGCCAAGCTTTTAATTTTGGGTTCTTCCAGTCACACTGAGGACTTTCCAGTTGGCATAATGAGGGTGAATTCCACTTCTTGATCTGTTCATGGCCCTGATAAAACTTCAGTGAATAACCAAAGTGCTAAGTAAACTCACAAAAGGCATTTAAAGTAAAAAGCCTAGTCCTGAAAGGGCCTGGCAAGAAGCATCCCCAAAGACAGGTAAAAGGCAGTAAAGTTCCCAGGAGAGTTGCATGAATATTTGAACCACTGAATCTACTTTAAATGTGTCCTTTAAATAAAAAGACCTCGGTCTTCTCCTACCATATATTGGGATGCACACTCATGAATCACTCTGATGGTACCTCATCATCAATCTTCATTTGGAAATCCTCTTCATTCTCCTCTTCTGGAGCAAAGAAGGATTTCTCCCCATAACCTGCATCCTGCAGAGAAATATTAGGGGAAAAATGAGAACCTGAAGCCTTAGAAAGGTTACTGGAGAGACAACTAGAAGCATCTCTTGTGGAGACCTGTCATGCTGAACAAGCACACTTCCACAGATGGTTGTTTGTAAGATTCACTGTGACCCACGGGATCACAGATGCCAAACTGCCCAGTATTTTCACAAATTCCATAACTAAATATTCACTCCAAAAAAAAGTAAAATAAAATCAGTGTCTCTCACAGCCACATACTGGTTAATTTCTGATGTGCAGCTCCAGGTAGAAACACAGGCCCTTTCTTGTGCCTTCCCTTTGCTACCTTTGAGAACGGATAATTTAGTACATAAATAATAGGTGGCAAGAATATAGTCTCTCTCTTTAAGAACTAAACTCCCTTTTAATGCAGCAGAGAACTTAACAAGCTGCACAAAAGCCAGGGACCTAATTTGCCAGCTTTATAGTAAAAACAGCTTTAGACAGAAGGAGTTACCTCACCCTTCAGAGAACTGCTTGCCAGAACTGCTTACCTTGAGTCGCTGCTCAGCTGCAATCATGCTGTAATAGGCACAGCACTGCTCTGGGGACACCATTGCTCTGATCTCCTCCTCTGTTGGCAATCTGAAATCCGGCTTCAAAACCCACCAGTTTGAGTCCATCCCTGAAAAATGCACGGATCAAACACTGAGGAGCTTCCCCACATGTGCTGGATGCCATCATAATCCCAACTGTATTTCAAGATTTGGTACCCTGCTGCAAGGCTGGCAAAAGGAGCAAGTATGACAAATCCATGACATTTAGGACCACTAAGTGATAGGCTTTTTGATTCTGTATTTGGCTAAATCAATGCCCTCTAAGCTCAACAACTGCTATGTAAGCAAATTCTCATACACTCATGCTCATTCCAAAAGCATTTAATCCACCTTTCACTTCCTCACCTCTAACTACTTTTCCTCGTGGCTGGTCTAAAAAGCTTTGTATTAACATTTAAAATACTCAAAAATCACAAGAGTCAGGCTCTTGGAGCACTGCTGAACTCACAAAGGTGAGACAAGCTTTTATTTGCATGTATATGCTTGCAAAACAACACAGCCACACTCAGAGGGAAGGGAATGTGTGTGTGTTGGTGTTGTATGTTGTTACTCTACAAGTAAATCCTTGCCCAAGGGGTTATTAGAAATGTCTGAATTGCAGTCGCTTCTCAATATCAGGCACAACTGTGCCAAAGAAAAGTGCACTTTTATGAAAGTCAGAACAAAAACTCCTCTATCAGATTACATTTCAGTCCTTCAAGTAGATGTTTCCAAAAATGGTTTATCAGGAGCTGCTCCAGGAGCAGCCAGGAGGGGCTGACCACCCAGTCAAGCGTTCCCGATACCTGTGCGCTTGAAATCAGCACAAAGCTTGAGCCGCTTTCGGATGCTGCTCTCGGAGTGGGAGGGAAAGGCCTTCTTGATGTCCTCCATCCGAATCCTCCGGGGGCGGTCCCTGCTTTTCCAGAAGAGGCGATAAATAAAAACCTACAAAACAAGACCCTTCTGTGATGCCCGAAAAAACCACAACGAACTCGCGAAGGCAGCACAGACAACGCTGTTTCCAGTGGCTGCTTCAGCCTTCCCACTTAAAAACCCATTGCTTCTTGCACATGTACATTGGTTTTCCAAGCCACCTGTCTCCTTCGGGTTCAGCTGTTTTTGAGAATGAGAGGTGCAAAAAATATTCTGTATTATCCCATTAGAAACGTTCATCTGTGAAAAGCGGGGATTTTCCTGCTCTGCAAATACCTCTTGAGTAACAATTTGGCATTGAACTGGCAGGAAATTACTAGAAATTTTCTCCAAAATCTGAATTTGGGGATAGTTATTTGAATGCTCACGGACAGTCCCAAAGGTTCGCTGCCAAAAGGTCTAGGAAATCAACAAAGTCCTGTGAAGCAGCTCTAATTAATAGCACTGTGATACTTAATTCTAAGATTCCTTAATTGTCTCTTAGTAAAACCCATGTAACCATCATTTTATACAGCACGACCACTTCAAAGTTCATTCTAACATCTTCAGCTCCCTACACTTTTATATAATCTTGTAACCTTTTGTTTTGGTTTGTTTAATAAAAAGCCTCTATCATATACTTATCAGACAGGATGAAATTAAACAGAAGCAGCATGTTATAAATCATTGGCTAAATGACAACCAAAATAACCTGCAGAGTTAACATCCAGTTCCTGAAGTGCTGTCACAACAAAACAAACAAAGGGGGTCGTAGCAGGACAATGAGCTCCCCAGATCCAGGCTGTCCACCAGGGGCCTATGCCATGGGTTTTCTTTCAAGCATGCCCAAATTTTCCTCTTACCTGCAGAAAATCTCTGATATGTGTGTTAGCTCGCTTAGAGTTGGGACCAGGAACTTCATAAAGTGGGCACTCCTGACCAACCACAAAAATATCCACCAATTCTCGGATGTAATATCCTTGTCGTGTCCGGATGATCAGAAAATCTGTTTCAGGCATCTTATGTAAATAAATAGGGGCCCGGAAAAGGTTGTTTTCAAATGCCTGGTAAGAGAAATAAAGTTTGGAAGTCAAGTTTTGATCAAATTTCCTGTAATTCAACCTGCGAAAAAAGATCTCAGGAAAAAAAAAAACCAAACCCAAGGTTCACTGCAATGGCACAGCATCATTTATATCACATTCTATGCAGATGTGCAGTCAAACATCCCTTGCTTATGCAGAGAATAGCCAAGGACGAGGAAGAAAAGCAGAACAACTGCAGAAAGAGATTGAAGGGCTCTTTGGACCTACAGAGGTATTTTTTAAAAGTGCAGAAAACACATATGCAGGACAACATAACCATGGAAACCAGTTCAAGACACACAGTGGGAATGGGAGAAGGCAACAGAGCAAGGACTGAAGACTCTGCTCAGGAAAGGAGGTTGTAAGAACCTAACCAGAAAAGCAGAGAGCAGCAGAATTCAGCATTTAAAGGTAGTTTGCTTATATTTATTGTATTTATAATACTTATTACATTTATGTTATTTATTTATATTTAAAGATAGTTTAAACTAGCACCAAGGAGGCACTGGACTGAGTGGAACCGGTAACTGGCACCCAACAAACAACTAGCAGAGCAATTCTCAGGAAGTACATATAACAATTCACTCATAGAGCCCGGACCATGATAAATCCATGTTTTCCATCCTCTCCAACACCCATCTACTGAGCTCCCCAATATTCAAGGAGCTTGGGCCTTCCACTCAGTATTCTCTAACAGTATTTTGAATGCCATTATGAAGCAAAGCATCAAAGGCTCAGTTCCTGCAATTCTTATAATTTCTACAAGTATTTTAAAAGCACACAATACAGATTTTTTTTTAAAAGATAGCCAAGAACTGAATTATTATCAGCAAACAAAGAGGTGTAAACTGGAAATGAAAAGGAATCTGGTTTTTTTGGAAGATGAGCACTATTTGTGATTGAATAAATAGGGCAGGCAATAGGCACTCTGCCTATTACTCCACAATCAACTTATCTGTGTTCTCATGCCTGCTTTTCTCACCTGCAGTAACTGGCCTGGATGCAGAGAGCCCAGGAATGGGGAAGTGTGGCAATAAACAGTCTCTCCATATTTACAGTCTGGAGCTCCTGGGTCTTTGCCAGGTTTCTGCAACGTGCAACGAAGGCGCAGTTAGCACTCAGAGAGGGACAGAGGGAGAATCACCACCCAGCAGCCAAGATGTGCATACTCACCCTTTTGTAGTAGTTTTTAATCTTTGTTGCCATGCCAACCTGCATCATGAGAGGGGCGTTCTCCTCGCTGTACTCGGCGAGGATGAGATCCCCATCCTTGCCGGTGAGGTCCTGCGGCGTGCGCATGAAGAACATCTCCCCCCCTCCAGAAGCCTGGCGCTCCTGCTCCCTCATCTGTGCCAGGGACGGGACAGGGTCAGGGAAGCTCACACCCAGCAGGCCTGCCGTGCAGGGGGAGCCCCAGCAGATAACTGTACCTTGGCTTTCTTCTTGATGTGCTTCAGCAGAGGCTGCACGGAGTGGGGCCCGGGCTGGGACAAGGCACCGAAGGAGTATTTCTTCAGGGGAGGCCGATGGAACTGTCGGAGCTTCATGGGACCCATGTGGGTGGGGAAGAAGGGCTGGCGCAGCTCCACTGCTGGGATGGAGTGCTAACACAGGAACAGAGTCCGTGTTAGGGGTGGGGAGCATCATCTCATGCTCCTACCCTGTTAAACCTGGCCTGACAGAACCCGGCAGTATCTTTAGGAGTAACACGAGTGCAATGAAATTCACTTGTTAACATACATGTTGCCTTCTCACACAAGTGCTTAGCCCCATGTATTTTCCATATATACTTTCTTTGTATCCAGAGATTAATTTTACTATTTCAACTTTCAATATCCAATTAGAGGAGCTTATTACTAACTAGGAGCTAAATGTAAAGCCATTTATCCCTATCAGTGGGTGAAAAGTTCATTTGGAATCACATACATTTTTCCCATTACAAAAGATGCTGGAGTCAGATGTGATTTTAGAAGAAGTCACTGAATACCACAATGAAGGAATTTTAAAAAAATCACCTCCTAACCTAGCAGTAATTAAAATTCAACAGTATCTAACTTACTTTTGTAATATCCAGATTAAAACACATTAGTAGCAGAAGTACAGCTTCACCTCTTGATAGTCTGCACCCCTTTCCCCCCTCCCACTATTGCTTCAGAAAGAGGACTATAGAAAGAGACACCAAGCAAAAGCATAGAGAGTAGGACACACCAAGATACAGCACCTAGACCTCAGTCTGATGTGGCAATCAAGAAAAGTTAGTTCAAACTCCTACTTTTAATTGAAAAACATTAAAAATACCTCTCATGAACACTTAACTGACCTGCTATAATCTAAAATTCTGTTTTTCTACAAATCATAAATCATAATCTCAGCCAGAAACCTCCTACACTCCAGCTGTCTCTCACTCCACAGTGAACACTCCCATGACTACCTGAATGATGTTGCCTCCAAAGGTTCCTCGAAGTCCCTGCTGTTTGGGGTAGTAAAACTCATCATTGGAGAGGTTCCAGGGATCCTTCACCTCTGGCTGAGACATGTTCTAATTCAATTTTAAACACAGAGAGAGAGGTGTCAAAAAAACCAACCCAAAAATCACTCCTTCCTCATCATTCCCAGCCCACAAAGTGCTAAAGCTTATGCTGACCTGCTGTGGTTCTTCCTTGATGACACCTGTTTTTCCCAACAGGATTCGACTCTTCTTTAGAGAAGATTCTTTCTTGTTCTCCTTGGATGGAGAGTTCAAAGTCATTTCTTCCTTTTCATCCGGAATTTCTGAAAACACAAGCAATTGCACTTGTAGGGCACTTGTTCCCTTTCCTGCACAACCTCCTCCTGAGCTGCCCCTTGACCCAGACATTCCAGCCCTTTGGTTCAGTTTCTGGGGTGACTGTCCTTCTCCTGCACTCCTCCCCCTTTTGCTCCACACAGGTTAATATGAAACAAGCTCAACAAGCACAGAAAAGCTCCATGCTTAAATAGCTGTGTTATAGATTTGAGTGGAATGAGGGTGACTGTGGGGATTGCCTGGGGTATCCACTGCTCAACACAAAATTACTAATAATCTAACTGATGAAAGAACAAGAAATAGCATCTGTCCTGCCACAGCAATTCTAAAGAGTTGAGAGTCAAGGTGACAAGAGTCTCAGTACTGTTTCCAAACTACATCTATTAATCCTTTTCTTCTTCACATTTATACAACCCTAGAGCGAGTCTGAATCCAAAGATAATATGGACTGAACCCAACAGGAATCCCTGACACATTCCAGGAAAGCAGTATGAACTTTAAAAGTCAGTAATTTGTGAAGCATGGATTCTCCAGGTATGATTCTCACACGAGAAGCAGAACCCAGTGACATGTGCTTGGTAAATGGTATTTTCAACTCTGTGCACAGATCACTCTATACAAAATTACTATGGGTTCACCTTTGATACTATTTATACAAACCTCTGCAATTCTGTGGTGTATTTCAGTCTTGGAAAGAAAGTACTGTGAGTCTGTTTGTCTTGACCTAGCCAGGCTCAAATTAAGACTGATTTTTCAGGGTTGTTGGCTAATACCAAAACATTCCAATCAACACATATTGAAATCCTTAGAATTAATCCCTTTCCCTGAGGAAGAAAATGCAATCCAGGCCATATAAAACTGCAGCAAGATATGCCTATCCTTAAATTACATAATGTTGCTTGAGTATTACCAACACAGATCTAAAAGAATGTGGCTATTTTAATGGTCCAAATGAGATAAAAATCTCTCCATCCTGTGGCAGTATAAGCAGGAATTTATTCAAATATCAAAACAAATCACACATTCAAGTCAAACTCAGTATGAGTCTGCAGCAGCAACAAAAATTATGAGAGGTATTGCTCCCATGTCATTGCTCCCATGTGCCATTAGTGTAGTCTGAAAGAGGCCTAAGGAATCTGCTTCTTCAGGCTCTGAACACAAGCAATGAGGAGAATGGGATGGGCTAGTCTGTGGTTTACTTCTCTATCAACATGCATGCAAGGGAAATTAACACAGCCACTTCTAAAATGCATCCAGACTCAGCCTGTCACATGTTAAATTTAAGTTTCAGGGTGTTAATTTTTCCTTTCCTGTTAGTCCTTTTAACCTGGAAGTTGAAAGCATACACCACATCATTAAAAGTTATGAGTGCTGCTGCCTTCTGCTTAGGCCTCTGATTACTTGCAAATTAGCTTCAAAACCCAGAGCAAAGAAAGGCCATAAATATTGCCCCAGTCCACTTATTTCCATTACAGTGTGATTATAAACCCTTGCTTCCATTTCCCCTTGTCTTTTCCCATTTGAGCCAAATTTCTGGATGCCACAAACATACCTAGAATTATGTTTTCATCATTTGGATCAAGAGTTAAGACAGGGGGATCCAAGTATGTTTCCATTGCCTGATCATCCCAGATGATATTGTCTTCCCAACGACCATACACCAACTCTTCATTGTCAATGGGGAAAATAGAGTACCAGGGCTTGTCTTCATCCAGGGAAACTGCAACAATCATAAGGTAGAACCCTTGAGAGTTTTATTCAAAGAAAATCATTTTAGAGCCCATCCCCACATCTTATTCCTTCAACCTTCCCCATCTTGCAGGGCTTTCTGAGGCAGGACCTCAAAAAGGCAACAGAAAATTCATCTTGGAATCCAAGAGGAAGCAGAGCCCCAAGTCTGAGCTTTACCAACACTTGAAACACAGCCTTCAAGAATGAAATAAGATCTCTAGAAGTTTTAGAGCAAACAAATAGCCCTTCTATCATAGAATCACATGCAACACGCACCTATTCATGGGTCAAAGACTGACCCCCTCATTACCTTGCTGTTCAGTGGCCTTTTCTTTGCACTTTGCTAACCCCAGGACTCCTGCTACGTTGGGTTTCTGTGCCAGTGGAAGTGGTGAATTGAGCAAAGAGCCACTGCGGTTCAAACCTAGAGAAAAGGGAAACAAGAGTAAGGTCAGCTTGAGTGGGAGGCTCAGGGGGCACTGCAGTGCCTTCAACCACAACCTGGGGGTTGCCTGCAGAGTGACTTCCAGCCTGGTGGGCCTTCTGCTCATACCCCAAATGATCATTAGTCTACATGGTCCCTGTAAAGGTGAGAGGCCTGGAGCAGAGAGATGCCATTGGCAGAGATGTCTGACCTCCAGCAACTGCCTGAGTCTTGTGTGAAACTGTTACAGACAAAGGATGGCTGTGCAGACCTCAGGGAACTGTGGAGGCAAATTCTCCCAGGCCAGACCAGCTCACTCCTGTCAGTTAATGCTTCTGGGAGACACAAAACCAACACATGTGAACAGACCAACTGTGTTTAACACATTACTGCAGCTTTTGGTGGGACTCAAATACAGCAACCCCAGGCCTGGATAGCTCAGGTACAACTGTGCTGACACAAAAAATTGTTATAAAAATACGTATATTGTTAAAAAAATATACAGTTATAAAAAACAATCTCCCTCAGTGTCTTGTACTCACAGCTGAACATTAAAGATTTGACACCAGTACCCAAGAAAGATCTCACACTCCCATTAGTCTTTCCTTGTAGAAGTAGGGTAAGATATAACAAACAGATGACAAACATTCATTCTACATTCATTTCAATTTAAAATGTATTCATGTCTGAAAGAAGCCTGAGGCTTGTAAGAACTGTTAATTCCTATTTAGAAAAAACCAGAATACTATTTTCAGTTGAGGAGAAACTTCAGAAGACTTCTATGCAATTCTTCCAATTAAAAAAAAAAAACAAAGAAAATTCCCTCAGCCTATAAAAAGAGGAAATCCTATGGGTAGCACTGCTTGATACTAATGTAGGTGGATCTAGCACCTGATATTCCATGTGGAGAGAAGAAAGCCAGAGTTGGCATGGGTTTTCCTTTTTCAATAGAAGTTACCTACTCTGGTTTTGGAGAGTCTCAGAACTCTGGGTGGAGCTGTGATTTTGCCAAAAAGGCATTGCCTGACAGGAAGAACCACGTTCTATATTTGAGACATGCAATTGCACATGTAGTTGAACAAGTAAAATCTGTACCAGAGCACTGATTACCTTGCTGGGCATTGTAAGCAGTGGCATTTCTAGTCATGCTCGATGGCAGCCAGCCTGCCAAACTTGCACGCTGTGTCTTAGTCCCCTTGTGCTTGACATCCTCTCCATTCCAGATGACATCATCCTCCCACTGGAGCTGGGTCACCATAAGGAAGTGCTCATCAGCTAGCAGATCATCCTTCTCCTTCACTGACTCTGAATCCTGGAAGGAAATAATTGCTGGAAGACCTGAATTGGCTTCATCCTTTCAAACTAAAGGAGGAAAATTCAAAGCCTCGTTTTTCGTGGTGCACAACTATCCACCAGCCCATCACCCCCACAGTTCCCCTCTCACCCCCTCATCTGTGTGTCCTTTAACCTCCTCCTCGCTCTTCTCTTTCAGCTTGAAACCATAATCAAATCCACTGCCATCTTCAGGGATGCCCAGCATGTCATACCAGAGCTGTGCTGGGCCATAGCGCCACTCTGCCACCTTGGGCTTTGTGTCTGTCACTTTGTCTATGTCACCAGTTGACTGGGAAAACTTGGATTCCACAGGTGCCATCATGGTAATCTGAAGCACAGCAAAGGAGGGAATGGTTACACTGATGGTCTGTCAAAGTGTCAGCAAGAGGTTTCTTCCTTCCAAGTTTTCCAGCTTATTCTCGTAGAAGAAAAGTATTTCTAAGAAGTTCTTTTCCATACTTACTGGCTGCCTTAAGAATGTTCTGCAATTAGACTTCCAAGAACACAGAGATTTCTTCTTGAAACAAAGAGGATAAGCTCTCCTATTGATCCTGTACCATGGATGCAGCCTTCTCAGTAAGAAGCAATCACCTGAAGTCACTGACTAGTACTTGGAGAAGAGTTGCTGCACAGCTGGAATACAAGCCAACTCTGTTCTCCAGTTTTGCTTTGAGGGAAAAGCTCTTTCCTCTAAAAGGTGCTGTCCAATCCACCACTACCCCCAGCACCAGCCGGTGACCCTCTCTAAGTCTCAGATATCCCACCTCATCATCGGAAAGGCACTGCTCAGGAGGAGGAGGAGCAGCAAACTCATACTCCCAGGGAGATTTGCCTTCCACTCCACTCTCAACCACCACTTCACCCTCCTGTATCTGCACTTCTTGTGCCAACTCTCGATGCTTCTTCTTGCGTTTCCTCCGGGCGCTTCTCCAGACGGACGGGACGTTCTTTCCGGGGCCAAAGAGACGCAGGAAACGCAGCACCTGCAACAACAAAAAACAAGGGGATTAGAGAGAAAAAAAAGGACCCTGTGAATGCTTGTCTGTCTGTCCCTCACCTGAAGAGCAGCAACGAAAGAGAGCACTCTGAAATTCAGAAGCTTGGCCTCCTCCCAACGCAATCAACAACCTCTTGGCTACGCTCGGGTTAAAAAAGAAGTTTGTGATCTGTTTGGTGGATTCTTCCTTTTCAAAAGGATTTATTCTTAATTTCAAAACACAAAGAAACTCAGAGAGAAGAAAAACTGCCTTTAAAAATCTTGTCTTGTGGTTAGATACCACCTGGAAATAACAAGACTTTCATTTTGAACAATCCACAATCTCCAGAAAGACAGATGGAGGTTGAAGAAGAGTTGATAAAATTATTAGTAAAAGAGACAAGCCAAAAAAGAGTTACACAGAGATTTCTTAAGCAAACAGACAAGTAACACAACTCAGGAATAAACCCCTTATTTTTATCTCCATCATAACGTAGTTCTCCTAGACTGCACACCTCCAAAACCTGCACTAATGACAATACACTTCCTATTATGTTCCTTCTATGGTTATGATCATTGGCTTTAAAGCACTCAAAAGGTTTTTTAGTCTAAGCACTCTTGTAAAGAGGAATAGCATTATTCCCAAAGTAACTGACATTTAGGAGACAGGAAGTAGAACCGAACACTGGTACAGAGTCATCCTATTGATATTCCCTCTTTAACTGTTATGCTGACCCCCAAAGGAAATTACATTTCTATGACCACTCCATCCATCTCTGCCTGCATTCATGTTATCCTTCTTCCCAAAACTCCCCCAGATTACTTATGACACATTTGTGCAGTTTCAATGACCCTTCAGGAAGGGCAAAGATCTCAGACAATGTTAAGCTGTTAACAGTTTAATGAAACACAGAAATCTGCTTCTGCACATCCTATTTTAAGAGCTTTCCTCAAAGAATACCAATCCTACATTAGCATGCACATCAACTCACCCTCACAGCAAAATCTACAGGATTTTAGGCTTTGCCAGCTCATGAATTACTTATGAAAAGTGCTCAGCATTAACTACTTGCACTGATTTCTGCACCCACTGGGCACGTTCAGCACCCAGCCAGTCTCTGACAGCACATGTTGAGCATTAAAGAAATAAACTCAACTGCTACAAAACAGCAGCACTGGAAACAAGTTTGCAAAAGCCAAGAGAACATTGGGAAGGGAAACTTCTGTGCTAGAGCCTCATCTGACGTTTCATAATGCAAACGGTTCAGCTCCTGACAAAAAACCTGTAATTGAGGCACACATTAAACCAAGTTATCCTTGGTCACAACCATCTGTTTGGCAACTCTAAGCTCATCTTTATTCTTCTCCTCCTGCCTTTCCTCTCCTCGGCTTTAAAACTTTCAGAATAATTATTGAAATACATTGACTACATTTTCTGTTTGGGAGCATTTAGGGAAGTCTTGTAATGAATTAGTTTTGTGCAAAACCCAACCATTTTTTCAGCCAACTTGCTATTGAGCTGACTTCCCTGCTGATTTATACTCAAAGAAGTTTTGAGGGGAAATTAACTAAAAGATACAGATCACAAATTGTTTCAGGAAAAGCACACCAAGTTCAGGGGAAAACAGAAGAAAGAAGCAAGCATTTGCCAGAAAAGCCAGAAAGCAGACAGATTAGCACAGGTTTTTAATCAACTGGCAGAAGTATGAAATCAACAGGTTTGTGGTCTTACAGGACAACAAAACATTCACACCCTGATTTTACAGGATGCTTTTTAACAAGTTCCTGCAAATGGCAGGAAAGGTATTAAATATTAAGCATTCTGGAAACAACAGCACACAGAAACTAAAGAAAGCATTGAGTGAGCAAAAACATCTATGTAATTACTTAGTACATACCCTTAGTACTGTACAAGTCATATTTAGAGGGCTTACATGACACACATCTCTTCCACGTATCTCTTACAATACCTTGCCTGGTCGAAATTCTGGGAAGAGCTCTGTAACACTTGGCAACTGTTTGGAAGCATCTCGCTGCATGATTCCTGCAAGAGGAAGTGTGAGTTTGCCTTCCTTGGATTCTGCCTGCCTGGCTTCTTGAGGTCCCATCTCTGACTCAGAATCAGAGCTGCTGCTGAAATCCACCTTGTCGGAGGCAGCAGAGGAAGGAGCAATGATGGAGGGCAAAATGATACCGTCTCCATCTTCAGATACTACAATAGAACAAGCACCTTATAAACAGACAGCTCTCCTCCCTCTCCCCTAGCATAACCCCATAATGCCACATCTACTGTTTATACCAACTTATGCAAAAGTTAAGCCTTTGCAGGCCTTATGAGTACCATCCTGGTTTAACCTTTCATTTTATCCTAAGCGTTCCAGGTGCATTTCCCAGCCACAACTGAGAGGATGAGATAAAAAAAGCAGTTTCATGGTCAATATCAGCATTTCAACAACACAACACTTCACCCTGCATTTCAGACAATCCTGTGGCACCACATCTCAGGACAAATACTCACTCTGAGGTGCAGTCTGCAGACGGGGTTTGGATGGCGTGTGGTCCCTGCTGCTGGAAGAACTGCTGCACAGCAGCCTTTGCTTCCTGCAGACATTCACATTGCCAGAGAGAAGAAGGAAGTCCTCACTCACCAGTGGCAGCTGCATCCTTTTCATCTTCTTTTTTTCCAGGTACTGGGGGTGGTGGGGGTGGTGGCATCAGCTTGGAATCGATATCTTCACAGTCAGCATCGTAGTCATCCTCATCTTCATCTAAAGAGGCAGGAGACAGGACTACTTATTAAGCAGGTAATGAGAGGAAACCAAGCACCCTTTCCATTTATATTATCTCAACCTGATGGCAAGGACACCATTCTTATCTTGTAAAACTCCTAGTAGTTCAGCTTCCTGCACAAACTCATTTGCAAGATGGAAATTTAAGAAAGAGTGAGGAGGGGAAAAAGATAAACTGACATAAAGGTGACTGAAGCACTTAAGATATATGTGTATGAATTCTGCTATGACCTCCTTTGGTTCAGTCTGCAGAGCAAATAAAGCTGCTAGAGAAGAAAAACGTGGTTTAAAAGTCCAAATCACCTTTGTATCCCACCAACCTCAATCTGTCACCAGAAAGGTAAAGGGTAAGGCAGCTTTAAGGAATATGCAAAGATTTAGAATTTGCACCAGCAGTGACTGAAAGGGAAAAGCTGCACGTTTTTTAAGGTCTGTTCTAGGCCAGACAGATAACTGGGACCAACAACAGAACGAAACTGGCTTCTGGAGGAAGTCATCTCAGGAAAAAAAAAAAAGGAACAGTAAAACAGGAGAAACAGACTAAGATTGAAGGGATTCTCCTGTTAAACAAGATCATATTTCTGTCTTTGAGCAGCTCCAAGAGGCACTTGACCTCCTGCATAACCCTAAGAACACAGGCTAAAGAAACAAGAGCAGGTACTGGGTATTCCCTGCAGGGGATAGTATCTCCTAGAGGGAGAGCTGTAACACTGGTCCCCTTTTTACCTGGCCTCCGAGCTGGCTGCAGGCTGCCCATGGCCTGCTTGTACCGACGGCTCTCATCCTCTGCCACCTCAGTGATGTCTGAGTAATCAACAGCATCTTCAGTGCTCTTAACCCACCCTGGGGAGAAGAGAAACCCCATCACACAAAGCTTTACCCTGATATTTATTACTAGCTGCAGACTTCATTAAGTGCATATGAATCCTTTCCTATGTTTCCTTAACTTAAGAGGAACAAAAACACCCAAGTACTTTCCCCCTCATTATAACCAAAACTCCCATAGCTTTGGACTTCTCCTAAGGATTGGAAAGTAACCAACTTTAGCACCAGGAGCACCTGTCACTTACTCAGTGAAACTGTTCAGCAACTTAAGAAGTAAAGAAAGACTCTATAACCCTGTGTGCTAAACAGGCTTCTTTAATACAGGGGCAAACTTATTTGTGAAGACTAAGCTTATTTGTGAAGGAGGAGAGACAAGTGAAAAACTTCTAAAAATTTAAAGAGAACAAGTATAAAATTGATCAGGAGATATTGTGGGATTCAGTCTGGCAAACAGAAGGCAAGGCCTTTGGCAGGGGCCCTCTGACCAGGTAACACCATGATATTCCCTGCAGACCCTGATGATCCAGGTGTCTTTCCTTCTCCTCAGCAAGAGCTCTGACCCTGCAGCCCCTCTGCTCTTCGCCCCCAGGTACCCCAGTGCCAAACCTTCCTCATCCAGGTGTGCTCCCTCGCTCTCGGGGCTGTCCTCCTCGCTGGCTGTGATCTCTGTGATCAGGTTGCCCAGTCCCAGCACGCCCAGCCCAGCCAGATGCTTCTTGGATTCCTGGGGAGACCAGAGCCAGGAGGCTCCAGCAGCCAAGGCCGGGCGAGCCCCGGGATGTCCTGCTGGGTCCCATCCTGGAGCATCCCGGGACACCCCAAGCACCACAGAACAGCCCGAGCACCCCCCAGTGCACCCCGGGTCATCCAGAACACACCCTGGGTCACCCCGACCACCCCAGTACATTCCAGGTGACCCCAATACGTCCCAGCTCACCCCAAAAACATTCCAGATCACCTCTATATATCCCGGGTCACCCCGAGCAACTGGGAACAACCTGGATCATCCCAGCTGATCCCAGAGTGTCCCAGGCACCCCAGTACACCCGGAGTTTCCCCAGTACAACCCAGTTCACCCCAGTACATTTGAGATCACCCCAAGCACCACTGTACACCCTGGGTCACCCCAGTACATCCCAGGCCACCCCAAGCACCCCAGTCAACCCAGCAGACCCTGGGTCATTCCGATACATCCCAGTTCACCCCGGTACACCCTGGGCCATCCCAGTACATCCCAGTTCACCCCAACCATCCTGATACACCCCTGGGTCACCCGGGTACATCCTGGTGCACTCCAAGCACCCCACTACATCCCAGTGCACCCCAGTACACCCCAAGCACCCCAGCACGTTTGAGGTGACCCCGATATATCCCAGCTCACCCCAAGCATCCCGGTACATTCCAGATCACCTCAGTACATCCCCATCACCCCGAGCACCCGGGAACAACCTGGGTCATTCCAGCTGATCCCAGAGTGCCCCAGGCACCCCAGTACACCCGGGGTCATCCCAGGGCATCCCAGTTCACCCCAGAACATGCCAGGCCACCCCAGTACATTCCAGGCCACCCCAAACATCCCAGCCAACATCCCAGAAGACCCTGGGTCGCCCCAGTAGATTCCAGTTCACCCCAGTATATCTGAGGTCACCCCAAGCACCACAGTACACCCCGGGTCACCCCAGTACACTCTGAGTACCCCAGTACATTTCAGGTGACCCCAGTACATCCCAGCTCACCCCGAAAACACCCCAGTACATTGCAGACCACCACAGTACACCCCGGGTCACCCCAGTACACTCTGAGTACCCCAGTACATTTCAGGTGACCCCAGTACATCCCAGTTCACCCCAGTATATCTGAGGTCACCCCAAGCACCACAGTACACGCCGGGTCACCCCAGTACACTCTGAGTACCCCAGTACATTTCAGGTGACCCCAGTACATCCCAGTTCACCCCGAAAACACCCCAGTACATTGCAGACCACCACAGTACACCCCGGATCGCCCCAGTACATCCCAGTTTACCCCAGGCCACCCCAAACACCCCGGTCAACCCAGCAGACCCTGGGTCATCCCAGTACATCCCAGTTCACCCCAGCATATCTGAGGTCACCCCAAGCACCACGGTACACGCCGGGACACCCCAGTACATCCCAGTTCACCCCGGTGCACTCCGAGCACCCCGGCACACCCCGAGTATCCCAGCACATCCCAGTTCACCCCAGCACACCCCGAGCACCCCGGCCCAGCCCCGCCCGGCAGCGGCGCGGCCCTACCTTGTCGAGCACGCTGTCCCCCTCCAGCTGCCCCGCCTCGTTGATGTTCCCGAAGAGGAACCCGGCCAGGGAGAAGGGCTCTGCTCGGCCTCCCTCCGCATCCTCCTCGCTCTCCGAGTCCGACATCGCGGCCCGGACCCGGAAGCGGCGCCGGGGACGGGCCTTGGAGACGGGGCTGGGCGGGGCGGCCGCCGCCCGCAGCGCCCCCGCGCGGCGCCGCCGGGAACTGCAGGGAGCCCCGGGAACTGCAGGGAGCAGCGCGCGCTCCGCCCTTCCCAAAATTCCCTTTATCGCCTGTCGGGAAGCGGGTTCCCGCAGGGAAGCGCCGCCCTCAGCGCGGGGGCGGCACGGAACGGCGCGGGGAGTTAATGCGGCAGAGGCGAGGAATGGTTTTATTACAACGTAATTCAAAAAAA
>VXBX01000226.1:155773-168725 GCA_013400415.1 Scytalopus superciliaris | reverse complement strand
TTACAACGTAATTCAAAAAAAAAAAAAATAAAAAGGAAAAATATCCTTTAAAAGCGTTAGGCGTAATACAAATTATTTTATGGTATTAAAAAAATCAAGTTGCCAGTGTGTATGTATCAGTACCACGCTTCACAGGGCGTTGGGGTCCCGCTGTTGGGGTGGTCAGTGATGCCCACCAGGTCCATGGGGTCAGCCCCAGCAGCACCAAGGGGGTCTGCAAAACAAAGCTCAGCGAGGCTCCTCTTAAGCTTCAACTTCACAGAAACACCTGCAGCTGTAACCTGAAGAAAGCACCCCCACGTCTAAGCACGCCCCGCAGCATCCTCTGGGCACAGAACGCCCCAAACTGCTCAGCTTTATGTTTAAAAAAAACAGTACTCACAAGTATTTCAGAAGTCATTCCCCATCTGAAGGATTAAAATCTCCTCACGGTGAGTCTCTTCTGTAAATTAAGGCATTACACACTGTGACTCTATTCAGTATAGCAACAAACTGAAGCATCTCGAGCAGTCTGGGAAACCCACAGAGCTCAACCAGCTTTTCTGATCTCCCAAAACAAGGTGAAATCCAGCCCGTGGGATTAGGTGGAGTCTGTCAATTGACCACAATAAAACATGGGAGGAACAGAACTGATTGCAGACTGAAGCACTGGATTACTTACAATAAAATGCACCAAGAGTTGTTGGGACGGGGGGGGAAAAAAGGGGCAGGAAGATCACAAATGGAGAATAATGCCCAGGGAATGGAGAAGCTCACTGGATTCCTGAGCCCCTGGAGCTCACCCTCAGGAAAAGCAGAGCCTGGAAGAAACCAGCTGCCAGCCAGGACTCTCTGACTCCTGGCAGGAAGCGACAGAAAATACAAAGCATCCGAATTAACCAGGTGCTCCAGAGTCAGCAAAAAGCTCCTGGTGGTGTTCAAAGTCCACTCCCTGCTCGTTTTCATGATGTTCACTGTTGTGCAATCCACTCACTAAGCAATCTAAACGGGGATAAAGTGTTCTGGCACAATGCAATCAATAACGCAACCAATCCAGATACATTGATTAAGCAGTTGAATTTTATCTCTCCATACTCTTTTTTCCAGTTCACACCAGGATGGCTGTTTGTGAGCCTACAGAAACAGGAGGGCAAAGGGGTTGTGCAACAGTACTTGCTCACAAGATTTCTTCTCCACAAGATTCCTGTAATCCAGTTAGGAATAACCACAATAAGACACAGAACTAAAAGATTTCAGTATATAAAAAAGTAAAAACTTTTTAAAACAGTAGTAGCTTCAGTACAAAACTGCAAATATACGTAGCCAAAAACAAACAAAAAAAAAAAAGTAGACTTTTAATTTCAATAACAGGCACCTCTTAAGACTAAGTTCAAACATGTCACAGACTTTTTAAAGTACATCTCTGAATAAAGCAAAGGTTAAGGGCTTGCACCAGGGTAACTAGACAGGTGATTTACGTCTGACCAGCATTAAAACAAACCATGTGCACTGGCTTAAATAAATACATTTTAAACATGGTAAGGTCTATTTACTCAGTTACTGAAATTTACCTACAGAAAATAATCTTGAATTACAAGGCACAGAGTTAATTGCTGCCTGCAAGCCCAGCCCACACTAAAGGCCTACAGCTAAAGCAAAGGCAGAACGTGGTAAGTAGAGGTTATCTCACAGAATACTCTACACCCTCACAGCCTTCAGGGCACTGTGGCAGGAACCACATCTGGAACAGCACTTCCTCTACGAGTGCAAAAGACGCAAAGACACTCCAGGCAATGGCACTTGGTGAAGAAAAACGTGCAGGGTCTGTGGGGCTCCTGCAAACATCCCACAGGAGGGGTGTTTTGGTACTGCCTGCGCTCAGGCAAACTCTGTGTGGGTTCACTAACCACAGGCACCAGCATTTGGATTAGCTGCAATTTATAATCTATGGCTAAAGCAGTACCAGAATGAGCACATCTCAGATAAACAAGGACTGCAGTTAGCATCAGTTACACCAGCTGAAGAAAGGCACATCCTCTTCGAATAGTGGAATAAGGGCACAAATAAAAACATTTCTATCCACCTAGTATTTTTGCCAGCATCAGATAAAAGCAAGCTCAAATTAACACAAGATCCCTAATAACCTTGCTGATGTATTTTCTGTTATCTTGCTAAAATGAAGCACTTTTTTTTTTTTTTTTTCTGACCAGGGTATACACCAGTGCAGTTTTGCATGTGTGGGAATCACAAGAAAGCAAGTTCTGAATGACCAATTGAGGCTGCAGCCAGACAAAGACAGCACTGTCAACTTCAGACAACAAAGCCCAGTCCAGCACCACTGGTTTCACACAAAGTATCTTTGAAGCATGCTGCTTTCATACCATCGAGCTGGAAGGTTAAGTCTAAGGAAGGTTTCATGCACTCACTCCTCAGCTGGTCCCGGAACCACACATAAAGAACAGTGCACATCCTGAAAATAAAAGCCAGCTGCCACTTACTAGAGCTGCTAAAGAAAGTTAAAAAGTATGCAAATAGAACTCCAGTTAAAAAGAGTTCATAATAACTGAGCACCCAGTAGAGAGGAAACAAACTGCACAGGTAATCCTATCCAGTGACTGGCTAACCATTACAGACTGAACTGAAAACAGGAAGAAACACGGGCTCCTGTAAACAGAACCTCCAAATTTTCTGTCAGTGTTCCCACAGGAAAACAACAAAGAAATTTGACATAAAAATCTCAGGTGGTGGCCCCAAGAAGTGAAGCAATTAATTCCTCAAGAGCAAACGGGCTGCTATCAAGTCTCTGGGACTCATCAAAGAGATTACACTGAAAATCTCACTTTGAGAAGTGTCATCCCAAATACCTCAGTCAGCCCCGGAAAGTAACTGCTGAAACTTTATTCTCAGGGTGCAAAGTCTCTTTGGACAGTGAAATAAAATCTCAGTTTAGAGGATTATGGAAGACTTGCATCTGAATTGCTCTTCCACTTCTCCAACTCAAAACTATGACAATCACTCCTTTGAGTGATTCATCATTATTCTAAGTTCCTTACATTAGGAGAAATCACCTCCTGCTTCTATTTACAAATCACTGCAGGTATTCCCTGGGTCTTGCTCATTGCATTAACCATGCCTCATGCTAACTCTTCATATAAACAATCACAGTTCACTGTAAGGTGAATCTCAGTACTATTTCAGGCATTTTTGCAAGTAAACAAATTGTTTTCAAGCTTTAAATTGACAAAACAACCGGACAGCCAGACTTCTGTTTGTAAAACAAATTAAATCAGTAAATAAAGGATGGGAAAAGCAGCAGCTGCACTTAAAGCAGGGTTTATCAGAACTTGTGCTTTTCAGCAAACCTAGTAACTGATGGCTATCTAGTAAAGAAGTGGCTTCAAAGGAGTCTCCTCTTTTATTTTTCCCCACTAAAATAAGGACAGAACCCAGGTGATCCCTGGAGAAGCTGGAGACTGGAACTTTAGAAGTAAAGTGGGTATTTGACCTCTCAGCTGGAAAAAAAAGACTGTTCTGTTTAAGTTTCCCTGAAGTAGTAAGACTGCGAGAATATTCATTGTATAAACCATTTCTGCTTAGAGCTGTTAGTGCAAGATGCAAATCTTCAATTTAACTCATTAAAAAGCCCTCCAAGATTCTACTCAACATCAACATCCATCACCCACGGTAACTACAATAAGACACATTTCCTTGTGTTCTTCTTTGTCACAGGATACAGAACTGCACGGACAGCTTCAGCAAACACCTCCCGAACACCCTCCTGATTCAATGCTGAGCACTCCAAATATTTGACTGCTCCAATTTGTTTGGCCAGTGAAGTCCCCTGCTGCGGGGTGGTGGGAGCCAAGCTCTGCTCTTTCAACTTTTTAACTGTTTCCAGGTCACTCCTCAAGTCTCTCTTCGTGCCCACCAGGAGAATGGGGACGTTTGGACAGTGGTGGGACACTTCGGGGTGCCATTTGTGCCTCACGTTTGCATAGGAAGAGGGGCTGCCGATGGAGAAGCAGATGATGAAGACGTTGGTTTGAGGGTAGGAGAGCGTGCGCAGGCGGTCGTATTCCTCCTGGCCTGCAGTGTCCCAGAGGTTCAGGCTGACTGTCCGGCCATCCACGGTCATCTGGGCACTGTAGTTGTCAAACACAGTGGGGATGTACTCCTCGGGGAAGGCATTGGTGGTGTAGCTGATGAGGAGGCAGGTTTTTCCCACGGCGCCGTCTCCCACGACCACGCACTTTATGGTCTGCATTCTTCGCCCAGAAACACAGTCCTGCACACAGCAAGAGAAGGGGTTAGGAGGAGCACTGCTCAGTGGATGGCCATTTCAAAGATTTTAAATATAGCTAACAGTTTCTTATCCCGGCTTGACACACACTGAGTGTCTCATTCTGAAGAGCTCCCGGGGCTAGGAAGACAATAGTGAAATGGAGATGCAATGAGTTGAGAGCTAAGTGACAATTGGCTGCATTCCAACCATGTAAGTACAAATTAGCCAAATTCCCACAGTCTTGCCTTACTGCCAGACTGTTTCCCACAGGCAAAAGGACAAGTCCTTGGAGGCACCTGCAAGTGGAAAGGGATGGTGACCTCAGACCCCGTAACAGGATACCCTGCAGGTTCGCACATACACCTCTGTACACACACACACACACACACACACACACTCCAAGATTCACACCTCCTGTCTTACACAGTCTATTGCCTAAACAGTTCACCACAAAGAAAGGTCCAGAAGTTGCATAATAAACCAAGATACTCGTTGCTGGGCCGCACTGCAACTGTTTACTCTAATAATTCACTATACTCAGATCAAGCAGAGCTCAAGAAACTGCATTACTTAGAGGACATCAGATAAAAGATTCAGAAAGCAGCACGTGCAAGAAAAACTGTTCTTTGGAATATAACTAGTCATAGTAGCCAGATTAGAATACATAAAGAATTTTTCCAAAGAAGCCAAGAACAGATTACTCTCACTAATCAGTGACAGAACAAGCAGAACTTAATAGGCTTGAGCTACTTGGTGTCCTCTAAATAATGAGCCTGAGAAAAGTATATGCTGTAAAAGAACAGCAATCAAACAGCCTTCCTAGGCAGTCTGGGGAATTGTTACAAAGGAGACACTTGACACTTAAAAAGTTTTTCCTTATCCCTTCCCTGGCATGTGAAGAGTAGGTTTGATAATCAAACTGATAAAGGTTAAAACGCAATTGATATTAAACTTCCGTCACAGGGACAGCACAATATTCAAATGGAACTACAAGCAGTCATTTGCTGCACATTTGCTGTAGGTTGGAGCTTCCACTGCCAGTCTGAACAAGAAGGAACTTGCACCTGCCTTCTCACCCAAATGCCTTTGAGGTGCTATCAGGAACCCTCAGCTTGCAACCAGCAGCAAATACACCATTTCAAACAGAAGGAAATAGAGGGAAGAGCTTCTTAGCAGGGCCTGTCACAATAGGACAAGGGGCAATGGTTTTAAACTGAGAAAAGGTCGATTTAGATTAGCTATAAGGGGGAAGTTATTCACCATGAGGGTGGTAAAACACTGGCACAGGTTGCCCAGGGAAGTTGTGGATACACCATCCCTGGAAACATTCAAGGCCAGCCTGTATGGGGCTCTGAGGGGCTCTGAGCAACCTGATGTAGTTAAAGATATCCCTGTTCATTGCAGGCGGTTGGACAAGATGGCCTTTAAAAGTTCCTTCCAACCTAAAATATTCTGACTGCATATTCCAGAAGGATCTCAGCTCCAACACCATCAAAGCAGCAAAGGGAACGTAGGAAAATGAGCAAATCACTTCACTTATAACATAATGCAACCCCTTCCCTTCAACTTCCTCTTCAAGACCATCCAAACAAACCAACAGCTCATTATCATTCAAGTCTCAGCTTTGTCCTTTCAGAGTCTTTATCTGTATCCACACACTGCTGTGTTCCCACTGGGAGCACACAGGATTCTTCTGTACTGAGTGAAAATGGACTACCTGAGGCTTTGGCACGGAGTTGCAACAGGCAACTCGAGTGACATCACTGCAGTTATTACAACACACACAGTGCTTAAGGAAGCATCAATGTACGTCCACAAGCACTGCTGGAAACCAGTCAGTGGTAGGAAGCAGTGCAGAAACCCAGCAGGACACTGGAGGGCAAGGATTGGGAGGGAGGGAAACAAGCAGGAAAAAGATGCAGGAGCAGATTATCCTCTTTGAAAACGGCAGGAATTAGATTTATAAAACAACGTGAATTGCCTGGACTGAAGTCTGGCAAGTGCTTTTGAGCTTTGGCAGAAAAGCATACATACGAGTTCATATAGCAGAAAAAATCAGTCATCTCATTTCAGGGCTCCAGTCAAATGTGAAGAGAGATATGTATGGAGCTGCATAGTGTAAAGGTAATCAGGTAAAAAATGAAAAGGGCAGGGGAGGGAAGGACAGGGACAGGACCAAACAAAAAACACCACACAAGGAAGTTGTGCCAAATTAGAATCTCAGAAGCAATTTTTGCATTTTGCAAACCACAAAGTCATAGCATATTTTAATATTGAATTAATTAAAACATTACAAATTAAATGTTTATATTATTAATTGAGGTCGAACACTGTTACTGACAACATACAATATACTATTTCTGACAAAGGGTCTAAGTGCTGCAAGCAAAGAGTGACAGAAGAGCAGATGTACTTTTAATACCATTCCACTGTTCTACCTGCTGATGCAATGGTAACTATCAGCTTAGGGCAGATCACTGTCTGCCTGGAGACACTGCCAGCCTCCCTCCATCTGCCCCCAGGGGTTTCCAAACCCTCCTTCCCCTTCCCACCCAGGCAGCACAGCACCCCCTCAGCTGTGACCACACACTGAACAGGGGTGAGGAGTTGTGCTCCTCATTAAACTGGGTGAAACCACAATCAACTGTGATGGTACAACCAAGCCAGTGGTAGCAGATGGTGGGAATGAATCACCATATGCTGCTACTGCTGCCAGAGTCACTGGACTGCAGCACACAGAGCAGGTTTTAAAGCTTATTCCTGCGCTTACATCAAACCACTGAAGTACCAGCACAGGCTGTGCCAGAAACCTTAGTGGTGACCAACATCACTCCTTCCAGAGCAGAGCAAAGGGTTTTTCCCCAGCTGAATTATCTGTGCAGCAGGCAATTCATTTTGATCAATCAGTAACAAGTGACACCACAAGGGATGGCAGGACTAAGCCAGCTGGACACACGCAACAAAAATTCAGCTTACAGCAATGAAAGTCTCATGGAGAGCAAAAAAAAAAAAACCCCACAAAGCCTTTTACATGCCCAGTTCCTAGTGTCTAAAATAAACAAATTGCAAAGAACTGTAAACAGACCTCTCTCCTTAAAACACAAACCAAAAGCCCCCCCCCCCCCAAGGGCTTTACACCTCTTGCATCTCCAAGCACTTCTGTGCAGAGCCCCCCATGGAATGACAGGGTACCCCCAAACTGCCCCCAGCCTGCTCACACAGCCACTGCCTGTGGGGTCACTACACCAACAAGCACAGGCACTTCATGACCTGGTAAACTACAAAGCTACACCTATTCCAGACCACCGGCAGTTAACACAACCTGATTTTAAAAGTCTAACGAAACTGTGTTACCCACAGATTATTCTGCCGGGGCTTTCTTTAAGAGGCCATTACAGCTTTCAATTTGGAAATTAGTAATAAAGTAGCAAAGAGGCCCAGAACAGAAATGCTCTTTCACAGAGCTAATACCTTGAGTTACCCCTGGTAAGGCTCGGATTTTAGAGGAGCAGCATTTGCAATAGGAAAGTAACTCCATGCAAACATGCCAAAGCATCAGGCAAAGTATTAACTACACAAACACAGCTAAAGAGCTTGCAGGCTTTTAAGCATGTTCCTCTGAAAGGCTCCTTGAAAGAAGGTTGTCTGAGCTGAAAGGAATCACGTGCAGCACACGCAATACAGAAAAACAAACACGCACAGTGGAATACACAGCATCTGTCCTGAAACACAAAATTTAAGGTAAATTAATCAAAAAATAAAGAGTAGAGAGAAGACACTACACTCCAGAAACCTGTATGCTGTGGGCAGGTGTAGTCTGGTAAAAGATTCACGTATAGAAAACAAAGATCTTTTTAATTTAAGTCACAACCAAGCACACTAATACTATTTTCATCAGGTCTTTTCTCTTAAATCCAGGTACTGCTTTCTTCAGAAGGTATGAACTCTCTATTTAGTTTTTCTTGTAAACAACTTGTCCAGCAATAAAACTGTCACAAGACAGTAAAAACCTGGGGTTCAAATTTACATTCTTCTTATTTCTCAAGCACCCTTGAAGCTGGCACTGTATGATATCTAAATATAAATATATAATGAAAAAAACTCCATACTCCCAAAACAAAATTACCAACAAATGTTACCAAGAGCAGGAAAATTGGCTTAGGGTTTTTTTGGGGGGGTTTTGGTGACCTTCAGAAGAATTTTGGGGGAAATTTTAGAAAGAAAAACTCTGCATACAATAAGTAACAAGAACTGAAAAAGAGAAAATTACAGATTAACACGTCAATGCATCAAAAAAAAAAAACCTTAAGAATTTAGAAACAGAAAGTTGGGCACAAGCTTCAAAGCAAGTTTAAAGGTTATGCAACACGAGAAACAAGTGAATGGAAAATCCAAAGGTGAGAGGTAATCTGGGTTCTTAGTCCTGCCAGAGAAAGGACTTTTGTTACAGTTAAGGTTCCAGCAGTTACAGCAGGATGGGAATAATTTCCAAATTAAATAATAATTTAAAAAAACCCAACAAATTGCCCCACATAGAAATGTTGTGCAAAAGTATGTAGATGAGAGTTATTTCTATCTTGTCCGTCAGTGCCTTTGAATTAAGAGAACTGGCATTCCCTGTCTGGGTGAGTTTCCCTCTCTGAAGATCTTGCAAGGTCTGACTTCACTGCCTGCACACCTGGCACTTCCTCTGGAATGTGCAAGATTTCAGTGGACGTGTCAAGACATCATCTGGAGAGCTGCTCCTGTTCTGACCTAATTAAGTACCTTCTGGTATCATTAACACGGACAGCTTGCTCTCCTGACACCCAGGTGAATATTTGTTGGGGAAATTCCCTGTTTGGGTCCCCTCCCCACAAAGCCATCACGAGCAAAATCACAGAAAAACTTCATGTTGCATCACGGGGTTTTTTTGTGGGAGAGAAAAAACTTCTAGATCTTCCCCTCAGTGCTTCTAAAGGCAGGTTCCCTGTCTGCTGAGAGCAGGGGGAATACAGTCTCAGAAAACAGAGAGGGAACAGTAACCCAGATTCTTCTGCAGCTTTCTAGATTTATGCTTCTCACACTTCCTGCACTTCTGAAAACTCTTAGCAGAGGAGCTGCTTCTTAGCAGGATATGCCTCTGCCCTTGCTGTGCTAACAACCAAATGCCTCTTTGTTGGGTGGATTTTAGCTTTGATATTGATCTTTGATAAACTCACTGAGTTTGTCAGGTCTTCCATATCTCTCTTTACAGTTTGGACAGGGCCCCATTTCGGCCAAAAACAGCAGAAAAGGCACCAGGAGTTCAGCTGAAATCAGCTGTACTGATCTGTGTCGTTCTGCTCAGCCACCACATCTGACCAAGCCCTCCTGTTCTGGAGGGTCAGACATCTGATCCTGCCTTACCAGGCGCAAGCAGAAGTTAAGAAATCTGAACGACTTAATTGCTCATCTTTCAGTAACAAAAACCAGATCAGAGACGACTCACTGTCCGCCTGAAACACGGAGTCAGGCAGAAACTTCCAACAAAGAGCTGGGTGGATAAGGCAGTTCCAAGCAATATCACACCACCCTCAGCCATGCCAAGGAGTTAATTCACATGTGCAGCTTACCCACCAAGCCCAACAGGGAAGAGAAAGGGGCTCTCAGCCATTTAATCAAGACTGTTACTATTCCACAACAGCTCAGCTTACTCGCCATTGTTTTAGGCAAGTGCCAAAGGAATGGACAAGTGCCAGACTTTCAGAACCCATGCCAAGAAAGAGCAAAAAAAGTTAAATAGGAGACCTCATCCCTAATATCCTTCAGCAATGAATGACCTACTTGGACTTCTCAACGCCTCTCAAAAGTTTTCACACTGCTTTTTACCTGCAAGAGAAACAAAACACCCAGCAACACCACCCTGAGTGGCAGCAGAGGGGGGAAAAAAATCAACAAGCCAGGGCAGATTGCAGCAGCACAGCAGGAACTGTGCACTTCACCACCCAAGCTCCACATGAGCAACAGAATGGAGGAAGCTCATTTTCTGCAGAGTTCTCTGCCTGGAAACTCAGCTCTCCCAGGCACACAACACTGGTGCCTCACAGGGAGTGCAGCTCTCACTGGCTGGTCCTTCAGTGTCAGTGCTAGGAAGGCCTTTTGCTTTTTGACGCAACAAGTTGTTTCAAAGAAATAAAAGAAACCACTCAAAACCTTCCAGATAATATTTTTAAAATCTCTACCCCTGTCAAATAAGGTTGAAATTGGTTTACTGATTTAAGGATTTATTTTTTTTAAGGTATGAAACACACCTAAGCTTCACCACATAAGCCATATTTCTTTGGGAACTACAGTGAAAAGAAGGTGACCTCAACAAACTTTAGTACAACACTCTCTTACTACAGGCACTCATACTCCAAATTTTATAGGAGAGCAATGATATTAGTGAGCAAATATCAAATCTATGAATCTAAGGCTATGCTTAATGGGTAATTAATATTTTAAAAGGGCATTAATTCACAAAGTCAGCTGCACAGTTGAAGAAATAACACTGCAACAAGGGCACAGCTGCACAGTCACACAGGAACTAAAAACTGAGACTTCAGTAGGTACTTGAATCCCCAGTGTAGGAATGTGACACATTCAAAAGCAGCAGAGCATTAAACTTGATTTTCCTCCTGCAACCCACAGAATCATGGATTCATCAAGACAGGGACCTTTCACAGTTTATCTGAACACAAGGGGCCCCAGTGGTGAGCACAGCAAAGGTGTAAGAACAGGAGCCAGGCCTGCAGGGTTCTGTGCCCACATCCACCACTTGTCTCCTGGGTGATATAACCAACTTGCACAGGTCCTGAGGATCAGTCAGTCCACCAAAAGTTAATGACACAACGTCCTTTCTACCTTCTATAGTTTCTGACAGGGCCTCAGTCATTACTGTGGGATAAACCAAACAAACAGTACCTCAGACATAAGGCTTTGTGAAGAGGCACATTAAGCACGTTGCAGGATGAATGATAAATCCAGTTTAAGCATCCTCGAGTCCTGTTTGGGGTGGAGAGAAAAAAACAAACTGTTAGTCTGACTCCCTATCATCATCTTTTGTCACCTGGCCTTCGCTGGCACTCTCAGCTGTAACAAAGCCACTGTTGTATCCAAAGGGCAATGTTATACCAGGAAAATCTAAGCTTCTTTCCTTGGGAAAAAAAAGCCCCCCCACACACACACTTTTCATTGGATTGCATTTCTTTGATTTCTCCTCCTCCACTCCCAAACTTAAACGGGGGACAGCGGTGTTAAAAAACCCAAACAGAAAACAAACAAACAAAGAAAAGCAAACAAAACCCGGCAAAACCCACAAAAAAAAAACCCCAAACAGAACCCCAAACAAAAACAAAAGACGAAAGGCACGAAACAAAACACAAAAACAAACAAACAAAATCAACCCAAAACAAACGAAAAATGAACTTGCTCAATCAATAACAGTTTTCAAAAGTGTCTTTAAAGGAGTTTTGGTATGATTAAGACAGGACTTAACACACGCACTCATTGTCTATGTTATCGTGGCTTGTGCACAACAATGCTGCAATATTTGCCAAGTCTCATTTGCAGCAAGTATTGCAGTGCTAAAATGTGAGCAAAAGTTACCACTCAAGCAGTTTCTCAGCAGCCCAACAGATTTACACACACAGGCACGTAAAGCAAAGTAAAAGAACGTTCCCTGTAAAAGTATAACACCAAATTGAGTGAAAACATTTTGGATTGCAAAAGAATCAAAGCCTCACCACGTAAGCAAATCAAACTGCACGTTCAATTTCCTCCTACTAATTAAAAACTTTATATTGCATTGTTTTCTCAAGATCTCTGTAAAATTCCTTCATAGAAGAACATTTAAAAGCTTTTATTTTTTTAATGAAAATAGCAAGCTAAAATGCCAAGTATGTCTCATAATCTGAAGTTCTCTATAGGAAAATCGTTGTGCAGCTGAACAGTGGAAAACTGGCCCCAAACTGTGCCTTCGAGGGGTGTATTTTACATCTGACAAGGAAGAGAACGTGAGCTTTTGAAAATCAAAAAATAAGCTCGGGGCAAAGAGCTAATGATGCTGCACAAGCTGTACTGCACTCCAGCACAGGACACGTGTTGAAAGCATGGGGTACACATAAAGACTGTTTAAATTAAAGCATTTAGAGCTTTTTGTGTAACTCAGATTGTGACGGGAACCACGAGTGTTTATAAAGAATAAACAGGCTGATTACTCACTGGTTTAAAAAACATTAAGAAAAGGGAAAAAAAACAACAAAAGGACAACAAAACCTGAGAGAATAAAAAGCAGCGTTGGGATTTGAAGTTAAGCAGCAGTTCCTGAGTGCAGGTTATTACAAACACTGAAAGTTCCCGGGGCTCCAGAGGAGAACCACCGAGCTGATGAGGGAGCACTCCCTCTGTGGGAGCTGCTGAACGAGACAATACCTGCGACACCCTCAGAATATTCCAGGTCACTGCCTTGCCCTGCTCTTCCCCAGACACCAATCCGGCACTCTTTGAGGGCGGATCCAACATAACCACCTTCGCCCATCCCAGCGGTGAAGGGAGAGACCCTTTTCCCAGGGCTGTAACTCATCCCGTGCCAAATTTTACGATGCTCGCGGGGAGCAGAGGTCGCCCTAAATTTGTCGCGGGTGCTCCCGGCACGGCTCGGCATCAGCCCGGCCCCGGAGCGGGACGGGC
>VXBX01000226.1:127925-154696 GCA_013400415.1 Scytalopus superciliaris | reverse complement strand
GGGGATGGACCGGGACAGCCCGGCACCGGCACCGGGGATGGACCGGGACAGCCCGACACCGGTACCGGGGATGGACCGGGACAGCCCGACACCGGTACCGGGGATGGGGGAATGCACCGGGACAGCCCGGCACCGGCACCGGGGATGGGGAGATGGACCGGGACAGCCCGGCACCGGCACCGGGGATGGGGATGGGGAAATGCACCGGGACAGCCCGGCACCGGTACCGGGGATGGGGGTATGGACCGGGACAGTCCCGCCCTCCGCCCCCCGTGCCCGGCGCGGGCGGCATGTGGTATTGCTAAATTCATTACTTTCTAATTCTACGTTCTCACCATACAGCCCGGGATCTGGTTTTGAATGATTTCTTAGTCGATCCGCTTTAATACCCGCGAGCAGAAACAACGCGTGCGAGTCTCTGTGCACAGTCACGGAATCGCAGGGGCAGCTCGGCTGGAAAACACCTCCGAGACCATCGAGTCCAGCCTTTCACCCAACACCACCTTGGCTGGCAGACCATGGCCCTCCAAACGCCCCCAGGGCCCGGCTACACCACCACCGGGCTCGGGGGGTCATGCTCGGCTCAGCCCGGGGCTCTGCATCCCCTGGAATGCCTGGATCAGGCAGGATGTCCAGCTCTGAGCACCCCCAGGAATGCCTGGGTCAGGCAGCATGTCCAGCTCTGGGCATCGCCAGGAATGCTTGGATCAGGCAGGATGTCCAGCTCTGAGCATCCCCAGGAATGCCTGGGTCAGGCAGCATGTCCAGCTCTGGGCATTGCCAGGAATGCCTGGGTCAGGCAGCATGTCCAGCTCTGAGCATCCCCAGGAATGCTTGGATCAGGCAGCATGTCCAGCTCTGAGCACCCCCAGGAATGCCTGGATCAGGCAGGATATCCAGCTCTGAGCACCTGCCCAACCTGAGGTGCAGACAGGGAGGCTCCTCCTGCTGTCCTGCCCCAGGCAGACTCAGGAGAGGAAGTGGCAGAAGGGAGGGTTTGGCCCGCTTCTCAAGCGCCTGTGAGGGATTTCAGAGTACAACCTTTGCTCTCGGTGTTTATTGCTTGTCCCTTCTGACCAGGGGAGAGGCCGTGCTGCAGCCTGCACACGGCTCAGGGTTAAGTCTGCTCCTCTGGAGCCGGGGCCAAGGTCCCTGGCAGCTCAGGAACCAGCACTGCTCTGCAGCTGAACCACTTGACTCTCAGTTGCTCGGTGTTCCCATCTCCAGCTCTTCGTATTCCTCCTCCGACCAGCTCAAGCTGTCATCAGAGTCCTCCTGTGCTACCCCAGGCTCCTCCACGCTGGCAGCCTCCTTCTCCTGCTCCCCACAGGGCTGCAGCCTGCTCTGGGGGAGCTCCAGCCTGGCCCAGGAGCCGGGGCTGGCTTTGCAAAGCGTGATCTCCACCTTGGTTGGGACCATGCTCACAAAGCTCTTCTCTATTTCGATGGTCTAAGAGAGAGGCAAAGGTGCAGTGAGCAGGGCAGGGAAGGGCAGGCAGCACAAGCTTATCCTTCCCCATACTGGCTGAGCCCTGCCAGTGGAAATATCTCCCTTCCTTGTGTGCTGGGAGAAACCTGGGCTGCAGCTGAGCTGAGCTTCACGTTGCTATGCCTAAGCAGCACCGGAGTGCTGGTACAGAGCTCAGGCGAGCTCAGCTCACCACAGTCACATGCACAGCTGCGGCAAAGCCTCTTCCCAGCAGCGAGCTGTGCTGAGGCACAGCCATACCCACACCTGTCAGCGCTCTGCTGCCCGCAGGCACACGCAGCACGCACCAGAAACTCAGACAAGAAATGCACATGCAAAATTCCTGAGCCTCACTGCTCCTCCCCAGCCAGCAGGCAGCTCAAAAATCAGTCTCTCCCCTCTCGATGCTGCCTGCCTGCAACTCACAGCAGGATTGCAGGGGGAGACAGGGACCTGCTGGGTCAAGGACCATTTGGGGCAGCCTGGGACCGAGCTCAGAACAGCTATAGAGCTGGCAGTGACCTCTGGCTTTGATCTTAGTCCAGGATGGATCAGAGCAGCCACCTCAAGTCTCCTCACAACCACTAAGGCATCTCCCAGCAGAGATGGCCATAAATGCCCATGCCTGGACAACCCAGCTCCGTGCAGACAGCTGGAACAGGGAAATCAAAGTAAACAGGATCTTACCCCCCAGAGCTCCAGTTCTGCCTGGAAAACCTTATTCCCTTCAAAGATGACATGAGCCTCAAGCTGAAAGATCAACAGAAAAGGATCTGAGTGGGTAGCACAGCACTGCCAGAGCTCCTCCTCCGGACAGTGCAGCTGCCTTCCAGCACCATAATGCATCCCACATCCCGGCTCCCACGTAATGCTCTGGTGATCCCTGCAGCACTTGGCAACATTTCACCCCCTTCAGAGCACGATGGGGTCATCTCTGTCAGAGGTTGAGGGATTCAAGGCCAGCAAAGCCTCCCACTGAGGCTGAAAGCCAGAGCTGCCAGCAGAGGCTGCTGCAGCAGCAAAGCCACCAGGCTCTCAGCTTGGGGACAGCAGGTCAGCAGTGCCAGCTCTGCCTGTAGCAACAGACCAACAGGCCATCAAGGAGTGCCAGGCACCCGGCTGGCTCCTGGCTCATCAAAATCAGGTGGTGCCATGGGAACACACGCCCCCATCCCAGCTCTGCTGGCCCCACTCACCACGGTGCGATTGGCTTTCACGCTGCTGAGGGCGGGCAGGGGGTTCTTGGCATAGACTGTCACCACCACCTGGCTGCTGGTTTGGTGCCAGTCCTGCCGGCACAGCACGGCCTTCTTGTCCTGCCAAGGAGAGGAACCCACTGTGGCACAGCTGGAGCTCAGGCACACCCCAAACAGAGGGGATGTCTGAGCAGGAGGATGCTCTTCTGCACATCTCCTTCAGGTTGAGGTTGGCATCAGCTAAGCAAGACCAAACCCTGCCTTTCGCGAAGGTTTTTGAGGGAAGATGGTTCATGTCGAGGTGGGCAGCCCCTGCCAGGCTGTCCCATGCAACATGGGACACCTGTGCTGTGCTTGGGGTTTCTCCAGGACATGTTAGACCAGAGACAACCCCTTATTATTCCAGAAGTGCTGTGCACAATCAGAAAACTTGGTCTGGAGGGCAATGCAGGGGCTGTTGCTGGACATGGAACATACCACCATGCTATATTTGGGAATCAGATGAGCTCCAACTGGCCACATTTCACCTTTCTCCACCTTGTCAGTGCCACAGGTAGCTTTATCCTCACCAGGCTCATTTCTGGGCATCACCCCCTTCAGCCCTCCACACTGTCAGCCAAAGAAACGTTCCAGAAGGAATCCTGACCCCAACTTAGGTGACAATTAGCACAAAACATCTGCATCACAACATCACAGTTCATTCACTGCAGGCTCCTTTACATTCACGGTATGTTTTCTGCTCCATTACAAAGAACAGACTGGGCTCAGACAGGGTTGCTGGGAGCAGTGCTGACTCAGAGGAACACAGTGCACTCTCAGGGTTATCCTGGGCCACTTTGGTGCAGCCTTCCAAGCTCAAGCCTGTTTCCAGTCAAGAATTTTCCTGGGGGAACTTACATACACACAGTATTGGGAATTGGGATCTTTTCCCCACTGCCCTGCCATGATACCATGGTGGTATGTGGATGAGATCCCTCCAGGAAGCAGTTGCAGATGGAAAGCTTCAGACCAAATTCAGTTTTCTGCAGTCATCTGTCAAACTTTTGGGATTTTTTTGCAGGACCCTTCCTGTGCTCTCTATGTGGCAGCCTGCAGTGCTGGCTGTGCCATGTCCAGGGCCAGGTCCTGCCTTGTTCAGCTTCCTATTGCACATCTGCCCTTTGGGTGTGAGAGCTGGCACATCCTGTGAATGCAGAGCAGCATTTTAAAGGGCAGATGGGTGAAGACCAGGCATTCAAACCCTGTGGAGTCATCTGTCAGCAATTGTGAATATTAAGACAACTAAATGCAGGAACCTGTGTGAATGCACAGCAAGGGAAGGAGCGCTCACTTTGCTGACATGGACCCCCTTACCCCCTTCTCTGTCCAGCAGTGGCACCCTCTGCTGCAGCCTGGCTGCTCCATGAAGGCACTGAAGTCTGTCGTTTTGATTCCACAGCAGCTCCAGTACTTCATCCTGAGGAGAGCAGGGTGACCTGAGTGGGGAGTGCACACAGGAGCAGGAGAGGGGACCACAGCAAGGTAGGGGGGGAGAGGGGCTTGTAACCAACAGCTCCTCCTGCCCCCCTCTCACCACCTACAACTGCACTGGCCCTGCTACTGAGGCCAATAAATCCTGCAGTGCAACATTTTCAGTCCTATGCAGGGTCAGTTTTCTCCCTGGTAAAGGGCTGTTTCTTACCCTTCATGGAAGACAGGAACTCCAGGATGAAATGTACAGACCTCTGCGTTACTCTCTGGGCCCTGGTAGATCTGTGGAGAGAGAAGCAGAGGAAAGTTCTGTCTGTGCTTCTGGCACAGCAAAACGTGGCAGAGGGAGTTGTTCACTCATCAATGCCCACCCATGCAAGGAGAACAGCACAACACCCAACATCTCCCTTTTGCCAGGTCCAGCATCTGTGAAGACTTACTCTGAGAGGATGCCCAGCCAGCACCCCAGCACTGGTCCCTCCTGGCAGGGCAGCCACCCTGGGACAAGTGTCACCCCCACGACCCTGGCAGCAGCATTTCTGTGGATCCTCTCCCAAACACAGCCTGCTCCCAGCCCAGGGATGGTTTGGACACCACAAGAACTCACTCTGAGGTGCAAAGGGCCATTTGTCCATTCTGTCCTTTCCTTCCCCTCACAGGGCATGTCAGTCTCATGTCCTCATCTACCTCCTGCCTTTTGCTCCCTGCTTGCTCCTGCTCTGCTGCTTTCCAAGCATTCCAGCCCTCCCACCCCTCCATGCCTCCCGCACATCCCCGAGGCAGGCAGTGCTACATGAGGCAGCCTCGGGGCAAGACAGAAAGTGGGCTGTGTTGCATTAATTAAATGCAGGTGGGAATTATTCCACATGTATTTTGGTTACGTGCCCAATCCTGAATATGTGCTGTATTTCACTGCAAGCAAGTAGCAGCAGTGAAACATGAACACACCACCAATCTGGAAGCCTCTTGCAGGAATGTGGCTGGGAGGTGGCAGGGACAGCTGCTGCAAGGATGGGATGAGCCTATGGAACAGATGGGCCCTGCCACCTCCCACCTGCCTGACCCCCTGCCCTGCATCTGGTGGCATCTGGGTGATGAGCCCTGTGCTGGATCTGCCATGCTCCTGGCCATGAGGCACAGCCTGGGCAAAGATGGGACCCTGTCAGGTACTCACCGCCTTGCAGGCTGCATTCTTGCACCTGGTGCCAGCTCTCACCTGGGCAGCTGCCTCCCCTGCAAGAACAACACAACCTCACCCCAGGACACACACACTGCCCACACCTGCCCCCAAATCCCCCCCCTGCCCCGTTCTCAGCTCACCAGCTGAGCACGGACTGTCTCAACACCCCTCCAAGACACAGCTCTGTGGGTTTGCAGGTGGCTGAACACGCAGCACCCACAGCCCAGGGCTGATCCCATCATGCAAAACCCCATGTTGAACTCGCCATGTACATCCCCACTGCCATCCATCAGCTCATCTCTACCTGTGCAACTGGTCTCCGGGGTCTTGTCCTCAGAGGACAGGTTCAGTTTCTCCAGGGCCTGCTCCAGAGACCTGGATACTTTAATTGGCAGCAGTTCTCTCGGCTCATCAGAGCTGGGAAACAGCAGCAGCAAAGGCTGAGCAGGGTGTTTTTTGCAATTTAAGTGTTGTTTCCTCTCCTGAGGAAGCAGCAGGGCAGGACACATGCAGGAGCAGCACTGTAAGCTGAGCCTATCTCACCTTGGTCTTTCCCGCAGCATCTTCTCAGCTGATTTTGGTCCTTGGAAGATGAGCTCCTTCACTGGTTTGGCCTTGGGCTCATCTGAGGTCTCCCCTTGGTTGGAAGGCTCAGGGGGCTTCTCCTTACTGTGAAACCCCTTCGTGCATCCCTGAACACCAGAAGCAAGCCTGATGACTGCTTTGCCCTCCCAAATGTGGTAGCTGCTCCCAAACCCTGCAAGTTTCCACCCTCTGATGGCTCTGTGTCCTGCATGGATGGGCTCTGACCCTGCACCAGGGCAGGGGCTGCATCCATGGGACTTCCCAGGTGTGGCAGCCTCACAGGGGCCATGGCAGACTTGTCCCAGGCCCACTGCACCCCAGTGTGGCAGCTGAATGGCAGCAGGAGTCTCCTTCACATCCCCAGGCCCCTGGTGCCTCTTTCCTCCCCCAGGACCACTCAGACATTCACAGCTGTGCTGACATTTTGGGCTTTTGTGTTCATCCTACAGGATCCTGGTGGGGAATCCCAGCCCCTTCTGGCAGCCTTCTGCAGGAGAACCTGCCCTGCACTTCGGGGGCAGCACCCTTGCTTGCAGATTCCTTGGAAGCAGATAGTAAATCCCTGGCTGGCAGGGCAAAAGGGGCAGCCTTGGAACAAGATGGGGATGGGACAGGGCAGGGCAGGGCTCAGAAGGAGAGGATGGAGGGAGGAAAAAGGGGTGCATTGGGGCTGGTGGGTCGCTCACCTTTATGGAGAGGAACTCAGAGAAGTCTGTTGTGCGTTTCTTGCAACAAGACCAGCCCTGGGCACCAGGAAATGACAAGCTGGTCAGGTGTGGGCAACCCTGCTGGGCGCAAGGTCAGGCCCTGCAGCTGCAGCCCCAGCTCCTGCCCCACTCACCTTCAGGGCATCGTGGAAGATGGGGACACCCGGGTGATACAGGCAGGAATCTGGAGAGGGAAAACCAGGCAGCAAAAGCTCTCAGGAGAAGCAACAACACCAGGCAGCTCCAGAGCCAGCTCCTGCCATGTGGGCTCCCTGTGCTGGGCCTGGCAGCTCCAGCTGGCGGCCGAGGCCACACACTGGGAAGAGCAGCAGACATTCCCACTCCCTGTGGGGCAAGGCACAGGAGCCCACTCACCCTCGGCGTTGCGCTCAGGATCAAACCTCTGCCCGCAGCCCTTGTTGTAGCACAGCAATGCCATCGCTCAGGAGAACTCACGGCGTCCTTCACTCCTTCCCCAAAAACCCCACCAGTCTCATCCCCGTCCGTGATCCCTCCTCTGCTTCCCCACAGTTTCCAGGAGGTGGCTTTGGCTATCTTTGGAGGCAGCTGTGGGAGGTGGCTGGTAACCTGAGAGCGGGCTAAAAAGATGGACACAGCAGCTGATGGGACTTGGCGCCGGTGTTATCTCAAAAGGCATTTCTGTCCTGGCCCCGTGCCCAGCAGAGGGAATGGGCACTGCAGGGTGGCCTGGGGTGTGCAGAGGTGCCCCCAGTGCCTGCCATCCTGCCAGCATCCCTCGTGGCGGCACTGCCACCACCCCAGTGCTTACCCACACGTCTCCTCTGGACCAAGGGCGCTCAGTTTCCTTAGAGTTCACAGGAGCAGCTGAAAGCTTCCTGAAACAGAAGGGAAGAGAATTCCCAGAGTCACAGGGCTAAACGTGTGCTGATCTCCCCCACCCCCAAAAAGGCACAGCCACCTGCTAAACAGAGGCACCAGCAGACCAAGGCTGTGCACGTGGCCAAGACACCCTTTGATTCAGTGTTGTGCAGCCCAGGAGGAGCAGAGTAGTCAAGGGAAGGTTCTTGCCCAGGTGCAAGAAGCAGGATGCAGCGGTTATGTGGGTGATTATGGTCAGAACTGTGGCTAATACAATATCTAAATATTGCCAGTGCAGTATCTAAATAACCATTCTAACATCTATTGCAAAATACAGTATACAAAAGAGTGTTCCCTCCTGTTGAGCTTCAGTGAGACCCTCTCACTTTCTAAACTTTACAGAGAAGTCGTGGTGAAGCTCATTCTGCTTAGACCGTGACCTAATCTGAGACTATGTCTAAAGGATTATAATATAAGCAGGTTTGGCTACAAATGTACAGATTTACAGTCTTTGGCCTTACAGAATTCATCATTACAAAGCAGTAAGTACCTAAAGAGCCACTTTAAGATTTTATCTCCGTATTTGATCAGATCTTGTTATTTTTCACTCACCCCTCCAAAAGTAACAGTTTTGCATGTTCCTTGTCTTCTGGGTGGAGATACACTGCAGGTGTCCCTGCAGGAGACAGGGGTGACAAACACCACCCAGAAGCTGCCTGTGATCTCAGGAGACCAGTTTGCCTGGTTGGCTCAAACTCCAGCAGCATTTTATACCCTTTTACAGGCCAATGTGCACCACAGTCACAAACATCTCAGCTCCCCCATCTCTGAAATACACAATGTGAACATTCAGACAATTCCTCCTGCAGTACTCACCTGGTGTTCTCACCTGATCCTAGGACAAACAACATTGCCCACCAGAGACTGTGGAAAGAGAAGGGGGTAGTGTGTGGGAAGGATGCACAGGAAGACCCAGATCTGACTGTCTTTCCCTGTCCTCACACCGGGGATGAAAACTCTTCCCTGGAAGATCATTGTCACCACAGAAAAGTGCAAAATGCTACTTGGGTCCCTGTACCCAGGAGGGGCATGTTCAAACTCCCTGCTCCCATTCTGGGGCCCAAGGGTTTTCCTCTACAAACAGGAAACCCTCTTGAGATCAAAGGTTTTACTCAGTTCCTATTAGCATCTAAACCAAATATTTTCTTTTTGCTCTTCCTGGTTGCAGACACAGCTGTTACCTGGGTGCTTCCTGGGTCCAGGTCCCCACCTGGGGCCCATTTCTGTTCAGGAACCAGGGTCAATGTAAGTCCTTGGCACTGTCAGACAGTGCAAAGGGCAAGTCCTGCAGGCAGGAGCTGCTCAGGGAGTGTGTACAAGAGAGAAACTCACAGGGACTGCCACGGTTGATGCAATCCCAAACCTGTTTTATGATGTTTGTTTAACCTGCTTAATCCCCCTATGGCAGCCTGAAGAATCTTCTGTTACCCCAATAGGATCCCCAAAGTTGAGACAGGAGGAACCACCATCAAAATTCTGGAGCTTACCAGGGAAATGACTCCAGACTTATTTCATACTGCCCTGCTACTTCACCTCCAGCTCAGTTCTGCCACCCCCACCAGCAGCAGGTTTTCCTTTGTCATCCCATTAGCACAGAGACAGCCTCACTGGAGGGGAGGACACATGTCACTGTCACACCTCCGTGTACCTGGGTACCCTGTGTATCACATCCACCCAAAAGCTGGGAGGGAAATGTGAGGGCTCTGGGGAACTGTCACACCAGCATGAGCTTCAAGCTGATACCCCCCTCAAGGCACTGCACTGCCTCAGGACACAATAACTGACCCAACAGTCCCAAAGGTGGGTAAAGAAATGCTGCTGGTATCCAGGCAAGAAGGATGACTGGGGACCCAGAAAGCTGGGCAGAGGCCTGTGATAGGGGAATTTGCAGTCCTGGGGGCTATAGTGTTTCAGATCTCCCTGTCCTTTCCATGAGCTGTCAGCAAGGCTGCAGCTGTCACCATCCCCGTGCCAGCGAGGATCTGGAGCTCCAGTTACCCTGCACACCTCAGAGGAAGCACCAAGAGGGTGATGTGGCTCACACACGTGGCAGAGATGCCAGCTGGGCAGACCCCCTGGGCACCCCAGGAGCAGCAGCAGAACTGCTCTGCCCCACCACTGCAAACAGCTGTAGGAACAGGGTGGCTGGAAGAACAGAACCTGCTGGGAACACAGAACAGTGGCATGTGGTAAACCAAAGTGCCACAGCTCCCAGCCAGGCAGACACAAGAAAACATCCCTCATGAAACAAAGATGAGCTCCAGGGGAACCACTCTGTTTCAGACTCAAGGCCCTGCTGGAGCTGGTGCTTTAAAAGTTAGGAAAAAAGAGGAGATGAGGTTCAGGGATGGCAAAGAGCGTGCTGGACTGCACATCCATCACACAGAGCCTTGTTTGAAGCCGTGGTTTATGGCAGTGGCACTTGGCCACAGGGCTGTGCTGCTGAGTGTGATCCTCCTCCAGAGCAGAGCTCCAAAAAGCAGAAGTCACTGTGTGAGTCAGCTGAGCAGGGACAATCCGTGACCAACACCTTTGAAACAGGTTATAGGGAATGGGCCATCTAAGAATTAAAAACAGAGCCTGTTGGGATTATGCACGCTTAATTTCATATAATAACAGAACAAAAAGGAGGTAGAAAATAAAGAATAAACTGTTCTCAAACACAGCTTAATATATTTGCCCTTGAACAACCGGGGTCAGTGTAAAACAGCTCTCCACACTCCTGGGGAGAACAGGCTGGATGCCTCCAGGGAAAGAAACCCAGCTCTGCCCTGACCCTGCAGTCATTCAGGATGCTCTGTGGAGCCAGAGTAGCAGGAAGGCACTGCATTTCTAAAGCAGGGAGTAATCCCTCCACACAAAAGGCTGATTAGGAGAAGGAAAATCCCCGACAACTATGTTATTGTTACATATGCTAGCAGGTAGGATTAATGTTTTATTTATTTGGGAAATAAAATCTTCCTCAGAGGAATATGTGCTGAGCAATTCTGCAGCAGTTCTGCCACTCTTCTGACAGCACTGCTAAGGAATTAAGTACCAGCTGTTACCCAAGAGGTCTGCACTGGCTGTGCTCAACAATTCAGAGATCAAGGTTGAAAAAGACCAGAAATGGGGATGTGGGCAATCTTCATCTCTCCATTCAAGAACTCTCTCCTTCTGCAGCTTGGGTTATTACAGGACTATTGCCCCAACACTCCAGTCTCATTGAACAATTACACCTTCAAACTGCAACCAGTACCCACTTGATGGTGATTTTCTCCCTGTAGTTCAGGCAGTGTCTTGCTCTGGGGATAATTCAGTTTCCTTGGAGCTGAGCTGCTCCTTTAGGAGTTCATTCACTCTGACGCTCTCTGGGAACACGTGCAACATTCCTCATCAAAAAGTGCACTTTATCCCAACACTAACCAGTCCAAAAGGAAGAGTTCAGTCTATTCTTAAGACTCAATTTTCCTGTCATTAGCTGCATCCTTAATCAAAATCCGCTGCCTGAAATAGCCTGAACTAGAAAGGAAGTGTGAGGTTTTACAGGTTTTCCTTTGGAAGGTCCTGTAGCCCTAGAGCAGGATCACTATGAGCTCAGTTAGAGGAGAGTGGCCCAGGTTGTAACGAGGGAAAAAGTGTCCTAAAAGCAGCGTTGTGCCCCTCCCCTTTTTGTACTCTTCTTGCTTACCTGTGGCACTTGGGTGACAACCAGGCACCCCAGTCACAACCAGGAGAAAGGAAAAAATTATGCCCCTTTCAGCAAGGCCACAGGAAATCACATCTTCCTTCTTTCAGCCCCCAAAGGTAGCTCACTGGAGAAGCAGTTTAGCACATCCCACCACTTGTAGCTTTCTGTGATAAATTACAGCTGCTAGTGAGAGGCACTGTGCCAGAAAAAAAAGAGAAGAAATGTTTGTCTACTGCTATGACAAAACTATCCACATGCCAGCTGGATTTTTCAGAGTCATCTTTGACTCTGGCAAATGCAGTCACTATTGGTCAAGAGGAAGCTGCACAAAGCACAAGTTGCAACTTCTGAAGTCCACAAATGATGGGGGTTTAAAGCTGAGAGCAAAACAGTAAGAGCCAAACTACTCAGCAGTCCTTGGTCTGGTATGAACTGGTGCTGCAGAACTGTGTTTTAAACAAGGAATGGCAGCAAAAGGCACAGGTTTCTCTTCTCTTCAGGAATTGCTCTGGAGTGAGGCAGCCCTGCCTGCTCCTGTGCCCCAGCTGTAATTGCTTCTGCACTAGTCAGTCTGTCCCCGCCACACACCTCTGGAAACCTTAGCAATGGCTTGCTTTACAATTTCCTTACTGGAACCTCACTCCCAGGTTTTCAGTGCCCTCCTTTAAGGCAAATTAAGAACAGTTACCTCTAGAATTCACAACAGAGTCTAGTTTTAGTTTTCTTCTGTTGCTGCCACTGAATCTTCAATTTGGATCTTTCAAGCCTTGTTAAATGGGCTTTGAGCAGTGCTAAATCTCTCCTTCCCCATGACTTTACACACCCTTTTCTCCCAGGGAAAGGAAGTAACCAGACCCACTCTTATCTCGCAGTTGAAGAGAAGTGAGGCAAGAGCAGAGTGATCCTGAACATCTGAGCTCTGCTGTTTCCCTAAGACAGTGTTTTCCCCTTTGGCTGCTCACTAACACAGGAGCCAGCTGAGCACTGGGCAGGACAATGAGAGGCAATACAGACATCCGGGTGCAACTCATTTCCTCTCCTAGTATTTCACACTTTGGAATTAAACAGTGTACTTACCAAACAGCCATGGCACCGGTGAGTGTCTGCCAGCCTCATTCCAGACACAAGTCACAAAAACAGATCCATCCTCTCCACAGGGCAACAGAAAAGCTAATCAGCTTTCTCACCACCTTATTTGAGATTTTGCAGTATGGAGCTGTCCTAACAAATGTTCCAGGCAAAAAATCACCACACTCCTCATATTCCACAATCAACCTGATAAGCTCCATTAAATACCACATCATCTCAGCAGGCCACCAAATGTGGAAAACAAAACAAGAAAGAAAGAGCATCAGCTGCAGCCTCTCTTCAGCACAGCTTATCATCCCATTCCAGGCTAATTAAAAGCCCTCCAATGACAAGGGCAAACCAATCAAAGTTCCGTAGTGATTATTTCATCTTTGCCTACTTAAAGAGTACCTACAGGACCAAACCCTAATTTAAGGTAACATTTGGCATCTTCCCTATGATTTCACAATTCTTCACTGCACATCTTTATGCTTTTAGGCTGTAACTCTTTCTCCCTTCCTTTCCTATCTAAATTTATATCTCACCTTTCCCCTCTGGAGACTCAGTGTGAGAACACAAGTCACAGAAGGCTCCTGTCCCTTCAGAGTCCCTCGTGTATTCCACAAGATAAAGCACTGCTGTTGCCATGCACAGTTAGGAGTGAGTCCTCTTGCTACCCCAGCACAGGAGCTCAGGGCTCCACAGGAACAGCCCAACCAGAAGAAACTGCAGCACAGGGTAGAGATGGACAGGCAACTCTGCACCAGGAACTGAACTCCACATTCCCCCTGACACATGGGAAAGTCTGGAGACTCGCTGCTCAACACTGACACAGCCCAGGTGTATCAGCAGCTCCCTTACTGTATTTCCACCTCCTGAAGCTGAAGGTCTCATTTCAACACACAAATAAAATTCATTCTGTGACAAGGAAAACTGTGAAGAAAATTCTCAGGGGTTAAACAACTTCTTTACAGAGTTATGTAAGAACAACTTTTGTGCCATAATCTGAATTCACACATACACATTTGTATTTAAAAAACAGAAGAGGCAGCACACCAGATAAAAAAGGCTTAAAATCCACTTTAATAATGCATTCCTGTAACATTCCTCAGACAAAATCAAACTTTTTTAGTGGGACAATTACAGTTGGTGTTCAAACAGTTTACACTAAATGAAAAATCTTGTAGTACTTCTACACAAAAGACAGGCAAGGTTAGGATTATACAAACATTTGTTTCAGTTAAATCTTCAGCATGAGATACAGTATCTTTATCCAATAGATTGTACTTTACTACCAGTAAAAATAAAGAGATACAACACGTTATCAAAAAAATCCATCCCAACAAGAACCTCTCAGCCATTCAGGCTGCACGACTGTCAACTACTTTAAAGAAACAAATGGTCCAGATAAAAAGAGTAACTAACAAGTTAGGAGGAAAAATAAAAGAAAAAGAAACAAACATAAAATCTCCCCCAATTCACTACATGACAGATCATTTGGAGCTATATAAATTTACAAAACCATGGGAGCTGCAAAGTACCCAAACGCTGCCCTAGTTCTCCAGAGACTTCCCTGTGCTCTTAAGCAAGATACACTACACTAGAAAAATGCCAAGACATATTGAAATTTTATCTAATTTAGTCTCATGATTTCGGCTGCAAATAGGAAACCTGGAATGGTCAAGGCATTTAAGGTCCTTGCCAGATTTCACCGTTACTGAACAACCATGGCAGCCTCCCAGAACCCATTTTTCACTTTGAAATTAGGAACGCACCACATGAAATCTTCTAAAACCTTTACCAGTCAGACTGCACTCCCCTTGTCCTAGAGTGGCTTTACCAAAACAGGCCCTAATTAGCTGTTTCTAAAATCTGTTCCTCCCCTCTCCCCCCCAGGTCGAACCCTGTGTGGCCTGCCAAGATGTCTTTGCTCTTTGGGGTGTGTACAGGGGGTAGCTCAATCCTGTTAGTATCTGCGACGCTTGTTGGGGCCAAAATCCCCCCCTGGGTTTCCTCTGTTGAAGGCAGGCGGGTTCCCTCCCATGGCTCCCAGGCCTTCCATGGCTCCGCCCTGGCCAAAGCGGTCGGGAGGCGGTGGTGGAGTCTTGGAGGGAGAACAAGTGCAGAAGAGGAAAACAAGGAATAACAAAGGGCAGTTAGAAAAGTTGAGTCAAATTCTACCAAGATTCCACTGTCCCAGCTGGCCTTGCCACAAACCTGCATTCCAACAAACCATCCCCATAGTCCCGAAACTGGACTGACAGGACCACTGAAGAACAACATCCCTCTGCCCACACAACCTGCAGTCAGGCAACACTGGGACAGCCTGCACCACCTCACACACCAGTGTCCTGCTGTGGAGCAGGTGAGCCTTCTGAACTCACCTTCCCCTTCCATTTCTGCCTTCAGCCTCTCCCTTAATTTCCCTGTGCAGTACACACTCCCTTAACCTCAGCCACTTTGCTGTCCCTACCACTTAGGCACAAAAGCTTATTGTCAAATAAAAAATACTCTTTATGACAAAAAAATAACCTGTGACACAGCAGTCACGACAGAGCAAGAAGTCTGAGTAGGAAGGTTTGTAGGAAAATTGTACTTTACTTTACTTTACCGGACCAATTGATAAAAACTGCTAAAGGAAGATGAACTTTCAGAACAAACTTTACTACGACTGCTGCTGTTTCTGCTGTTGACTGGAATTGTTCACACTGTGGTAGGATCAATCCTCTGTCTGACAGAGAGGAATGACAGATGCCACAGAAGCCACAGTCTATTGTAAAGCTCTGTAATAAAGCTTGTAACTAAATTAAACATAAAAATTTAAAGAAGGCAAACAAGCATAACCCTCCGCTGATTCTCTGATCTTTATCTTCTAAGCAAATTAGCTGATCTCATTTTAGCATATGAGCACAGGAGGTAACTTTTCAGAACTGGTGATGGACAGAACACTCTTGACTTTATGCTTGTAAGAATCTACTCTTAAAACACTCTTAAGTTTAACAAAGTGCTTCCCGTTACGCCATTGGAAAAATAACCCTATATTATTGCTAAGATCTAACAAGCATTTTAGCACTAGGTACCTTGGAAGTAAAATAAGTAGTTATTAGACTGGGCTCAATCTTCTGAAAATTACCAACTAGTATCTAGGCAAGATGAATTTATGAAGACTTTGGCAGGAGTTAAGCAACAGGCCTAGGTAGATAAAGACGCTTCAACTTCAGCAGCAAGCTGCTTAACACTGGAAACAACATAACCTGCATTTAAGAGGCATGCACAAAAAGCAGATGGAGGCACATTACCATTCCCATGGCTCCATCAGGTATCATGGCTCCAGGACCAGTCGCAGGAGGAGCAGGAGCTGGGACGTTGGTACCCCCCATGGCTCCTCTATTGTTCATGCCAATGGTACCTGGAAAAGAAAACTGAGGAATAGTCCTGGCAGACACAGTGACTGGGGTCTGCTCATCACTCCAGAGCCACTAAGCACCCTCTAAGCTCCCTGCAGGACAGAGCCCCAGTCTATCAACCAGCTTTGCACTGTTAGGTCAAGATAAACTGATCTTGCTTTACAGTACGTCGTATTTCCTGTCACATGAATGCTTCCTGTCACTAGACTGGGGGATTATTTTGACTGAGTTTCTAAATAAGAAGCCAAGAAAATGAGATCACTGAAAAAAATGTACAGATTTTGTAACAGAGAAAAGGAACATGGACAAGAACAAAGAATACTCTTACCTCCCATACCCATCTGTCCCATTCGCATGTCTGGCGGCTCCCTCTGGAAAGACAGACACTCAATTCAACTCATAATTGGGCTTTTAAAAAATGTAATTACAGAAATTCAATGGGCTCTGGGGATTTACTACTGAAAAATGTATAGAAAAGACATTCCCAGGGTAAATTTCAAAGGCAGATCTGAGCTACCTTCACATGAAAACTGCTGAACAAACAGGTGGTATTTAAAATACCTCACTTTGAAAGACTGTTTTTAACAAGCACAGTAAAATATCCAGCAGCAAATCTGCACATGGAGATTTTACCAAAGGCATCTTGATTTGCTGAGCAGCAGGAACACATTAGATAGAATTAGCTTTGCTATTCCCTCAGCACAGCTAAGAAGCTTTTCCTGTTCAAAGGAATGCAACCTTACATAAAAAGGCACAGTACTGGGTCACTTGAATTAGTGAGTTCAGTTTCTCTTTGATTAACTGAGTAACAGCAACAGGTATCTCACCACAAAAGTAGGAGCATCCCTCACTGAAGTAAGAGTACTACTTTTCCCCACAGTGGTAACTGAAGACAGATTTTATTTCACTTCATCTGTGGTCTCAGTGCTGCTATTTATAATGAGGGCACTATTTTTTACAGGAATTAGGACTTCTGCTACACAGGGATAATATTCCCACATTTGGGTCAGTCACATGGTTTTGAACCTTTAGCTGTTTTGCCTAGGGGACAATTTTTCACCTAATATCCACAAACACCTGCCCCCCAGCTGCACTGGTGCTGTTACACCACCTCCACAGACCTACAGCTGCCTCCACAATAGAAAGTGGCTGGGAGTGGAAACAAACTGCAAGGCAGTTCTTTATAGAACTAGAGATACTGTTACTAAAAGGCAGGTTATCGCACATGTTACACTGTAAGGAAATACTGGACCAACTGACGATTAAGTACAAGCAATTACCATGACCGTGCCTGCAGCAGTGCCTCAAGCTCGGATCATTTCATCTAAGCATGACTAAGACTGCAGGGTAGGGATATGACCAGGTGTAGTATCATTACAGGATTCTGCTGCACTACTTCAGGACAGTACATATTTGTTACTGTCTAATAAAATGAGTTAGCATGTATTTTTCTGAGAAACAAGACAGCTAGTGAGGGTCCTACATGGCCAGCAGTGGGACAGAACTGGGGGTTTTATACTTTTCAGGCTAAACTGTAATAAGATTGGAGGGAGTCTGTATTTTAGGGTAGAATGTACTACAGGTGTACAGTCCTCCAGCCAAGGCAAGAATTCACAGAAAACTGTGGTGTGCAAGGGCAGAAACCTAATGCCAGTGTCCAGATGCAATGGGAAGGTAGAAGCACTCCTACCGCATCAGCAAAGTTCCCTTTGAAGCCTTCCTGCTGGCGTCTCATCATCTCTTCCTGCTGCCTTCTCATTTCCTCCTCACGGCGCCTGCGTTCCTCCTCTTGCCTGGAAAAGAGGTCCAGGGATGCTCAGCACAACATACACCAACCACCTGCTATCACTGTGTTGCAGTGCTGCCTCACGGGTCTCAGCTGGAAACTCACAACTTTTAGAACATTATTTTGCTGATGCTGTAAAATATGTGGTATTTCATGAGGAAAACACAAATGTTTCTGTCCACCAAGATGCTTGCAAGCACCTTCATTTTTGAGGAGCTCATTATAAAACACAACATGAGGACACTTGTGTGTGTCTCATAAGGGGCAGCTGAGAGACTTGGGGTTGTGTAGCCTTGAGAAAAGGAGGCTCTGGGGGGACCTTCTCACTCTCTGCAACTCCCTGTGAAAGGAAGGTGGAGCAAGATGGGAGTTCAGCCTCTTCTCCCCAGTAACAAGTGACAGGACGAGAGGAAACAGCTTCAAGTTGCACCAAGGAAAATTCAGATTGGCATCAGGGAAAATTTCTTTGCCAAAAATGTTACAAAGCATTTGAACAGGTTGCCCAGAAAGTGGTGGAGTTATCATCCCTTAAGGGATTTAAAAGATGTGTAGATGTGGCACTTGGGGACATGGTTTAATGGTGACTTTACCAGTGTAAGACTTACAGTTGGACTCAAAGATCTTAGAAGGCTTTTCCAACTGAAATGAAACACAGCAGCTCCCAAATGCATGCTGACTACTTGCAATACCATGCATGCAAGACAGTTCTCAAGCCCCTTTTATTATACAAGCAGTCTGGTAATCTTTCTGGAGCTTCTCAAAATAACCCTGGAGTCAAGGAAGTGCTGCAACAGACAGAGAAATCTCCATGGCTAAGTTACCCCTCAAATGAAAATATAGATGTTGGAAGGGGATTTCCCAACCTGCAGCACTGAAGGCACTGAATCACTGCACAGATTTTGACTTTTCTATCTGCTTTTGTAAAGGAGCTTAACTGAGACACAGAACTGTAATACTAATCAATGGAAGAAACTCCTGACTCTAAACCAACTGTATACTCTGCCTATGAGCAAAAAGGCCCAAAGTAACAGCCACACTTTAGGCAGTAATTAAATTGTCACAGTGAACAATTAGGTGCACTGAAGAGGCATTTTCATTCCACCACAGAGTCATAGCATTTAATTACCTGCCCCCTTACCTGAGTTCCAACTGTTTACGTTTCTGTACTTCTTGGTTATGCAATTCCTCCATTCTCCTCAGCTCCTCCTGGCGTCTCATTAAATCTGTGTAGGACAACAGTAAAAAACCACAATCAAACTCCTTTCCCATGCCTTCTCATCAATTCCTGAACTACAGCCATAACACACAAGAGAATAAGGTAACAGAGCTTTCACCAATACAGTGACATGTCTCATGTTAGGTTCAGCAAGGCTCAGTGCCAGGTCCTGCCCTTGGGTCACAACACCCACAGGCAGCGCTCCAGGCTTGGGGCAGAGTGGCTGGAAAGTGCCCAGCAGGAAAAGCCATGGGAATGCTGGGCAAGAGCCCCTGAACATGACCCACTGTGTGCCCAGCAGGGAAAGGAAGCCAAGAGCACCCGGCTTGTGTCAGAAATAGTGTGGCAGCAGGACCAGTGCAGTGACTGTCCCCCCTGTACTGGGCACTGGTGAGGCCCCATCTCAAATCCTCTGTCCAGTTCTTGGCCTTTCACAACAAGAAAGGTAACGAGGGGCTGGAGCATGTCCAGAGAAGGGCAACAGAGCTGGGGCACAAGTCTGGTGAGGAGCAGCTGAGGGAGCTGGGAATGTTTAGCCTGGAGAAAAGAGGCTCATGGAGACCTTACTGCTCTACCACTACCTGAAAGGTCAACAGCTGGACTTGATGACCTTTTCCACCTGAACCACTCTACGATTCCATTCATTTGCTTGGTTACAAGACAAACAACTACACCACAGCTCACCTTCAGTGGGCTCTAGCCAGTCTGCTGAGCTACCCACCCCGGGTGCTGCAGGGCCCTGCTCCAACCCTGCACCACTCCTGTTTATCAGTACTGGTACCTTGCCGCATGAGCATAACTTGGTGCTCGTGGCGAGCTGCTTCCATTTCCATCTCCAGCTTCTCTCGAGCTTCCTTGATGTTGCGATCTACTTGTTCTTGCTGCTGCTTCTCCATTTCTATTAAAGCCTTCCAACGCATGGCATATTCATACTCAAAGCTGCCAGGCTGTGCAAACCGAGGAGGCTGCTCACGCTCCCTGTCAAACAATGGAAGGTACTGAATGCTCCAGGAAAGCAAGGAGGAACAAGGAAAAACACGTGCATTTGTGTGTCAAATGCAATAGCAGATGCTTTTAACAGTTAGCTATGGCTGAGACACCAGCTTGGCTGCTCCTCAGGAATCATCCTCTGGAAAAGAGGAACATGGGCAGAATCCTCCTGCACGGAAACTGTCCTCCTCCATAATAAGCAATGGCACTGCTTTCATAAGACACCAAGAGATTCTGGGTAAAGAGCTGTAGAAATACTCTTGAAAGCAGTAGCCTTTGCTCCTGCTGCACATCTTATGGACAGGGCCACTCCAGAAACAAACACTGCCCAAATGTGAATGTTTATTTCACCAGTATCTGCAGTACCTGCACCTGGAACACATGACTATTTCTAATACAGCCTACTGGCTCCTGAAGCTCTTACCTTCCTTACTTGAAAAATTAATGAGATCACATGGCTTGCTGATGCCAACTGCTCAGACCACAGGATTCCTATGTATACTAGAAAAGTCTTCAAATACTGTGGTCTTATACCTGGATAGCTCTTCAATCTCCTAATGCTGTTCATGTAATTCCTTAAATTTCTACTGTGGGTTCGAATCTGTTTTCTATACAGACTTCCTGTAACACTTGCCAAGGAATCTCAGGTTATCTATGTTATCTCGAATTGACAATTTTTTATTCCAACAACTGAGAAGAACTTATGCAAAGTATATGGAGGCTGCCAGTCTTATCCAGCAGTGTGGATTCAAAACTACTGCTTTCTTTCAGCCAACCATGGCAAGACAACAGTGTATGCAACTCTCTTTCCAAAGTCATATTTATAGAAAAAAGTAGGACCTCATAAACACTGATAAGCCACCCTGCCCAGACTGAGGCACTAGGCCACAGGCAGTCTCATCTCCTGTGGCATGCCAGGCACATACTTGTGATATTGCTGGTTTTTGATGACTAGTTTCTCTGGTAGTCCCTCTTCATCATCATACTGATCCATGGGCTCCACAGTGACAGGCCGAGGGAATCTGTAAAGAGAAGATGAGGTGCTTTCAAGAAAATTCAGTGAGCTTCAGAAGTATGTGTACTGTGTCTGAACTTCTACTGCTTTTAGCACTGCTCCAAGAAACCCAGAGCAGTTGGGGATGTCAACCAAAGTGAAACCAGAAATCACTTTGAACACCTTTCTTCTTTTATTCTAGAGTAGGAGTGGAACTGTTAATCAAAATTCTTGTTGAATCCAACCCAAAATTGTACTGAAGGAATATCTGCATTTACTGGTTCAAATGAACAGCTTAACTAGAACCTGACATCCTCCAGTAGGATCTACTCAGCATGAAGTCTTGAGGTCTCTAGTGTCTGTTTTTTCTCCCTTGCTACATGGCCAGCACTACTCTGTGCCTTTTCATGGCTGTCTAAAGCAAAGAGTAACTACACCACTCCTCCCTGGAGGCTGCAGGCTGTACCATCCAGTCACACGGTCCTGGTGAGACCACCAGGCACTGTTGCCAAGCAACAGTGCTCTGTGAGTGTCCATTGGGCCCTGTCTGAATTCCCACCCCCAAAGAAATCCCTGGTGCACCTCACAAGAAAACTGAGTATGTGTGCTTCTGTCTTCCTGGCTTCTGCAGGAGAGTGCCCCCAGTCTCTGAATTAGCTCCCCACCATGGGGCTGACACTGCTCATCCTCAGCCCCATGGGAAAATGGGAAGAAAGATCATCCTGCTGTGACAAGTAGCAAGGGGTTCTCAGGCTCCAGCAGGATATGGGAGGCTAAAATCTCTCTCCTCAGCTGAAGATCCATAACACAGCTTTTCACTTTGATGTGACATAGTCCATTATTACTAGTCTTATTTTCTTCCAACATGAACTAATTACCAACAGTTTATCTACTGTTACAGTCTTGAATTGACAAACCACAACAAACTTAATCAAAACCAAACCATAACTAGGAATAAACAACATACTAGTTTGTGATCCCAGGTATCAGAATCTAATGCACTGGTAGCTATGAAAAGATTGAATGCTACCCTCAGTCATACACTGGTAGTGATTAGTTTTGCATGACCACTTCTAAAAATCTGTTTTCATGGTTCTTTCAGGACACAGACTTCTGAAATAGCAGAAGCTCCCTAACAGTAATCCTCCTGTAGAGCCCTACACACTAAGGTGGTCATCCCCAAATTTCCTCAGGGAGAAAAACAGGTATTAGAAGAAATAAAAGCCCCCTGCCTTGTGAAACTGAACATGCCTGTGTAAAGCTGTGCCACTGCAGAACCCTCAGAAGCACAAAACTTACAGAATTACTTTTGAAATTAGCAATGTAGCCCCATTCCTGGAAGTATTCTAGTCAGAAATTCTAGGAGCATACGTACAAAATATAGTTTTTTATCTCTAAGAGGTCAGAAATGGCTCCCTCTTAACAGTTAGAGCAACAAACTGTGCTCTGTGGAATGCAACTAGAATTAGTCATTCACTTGAGCAAGTTCACACAACGATGCAAGAACATGCTTTGCTGCCTTATCACATTTCAAGCACAGGGAAAACAGTTTATAATGGTGAAAACTCCAAACAATCCAATCTGAGCAGTTTCTCCAATGGATCCCATGCCCACAGTGGCATTCCCCAGCAGTGCATGCTGCCAAGTGGAGTCCCATCCTGAGACTTGCCCCTTAAGTGACCCAGAGTGTACAGCTAACATGTGCTTTGTTTCCAAACAAATTGCACAGCCGGTCTCAGAAACAGCTCCTGCTTCTTAAAGGCTGCTTTAATTGCCCTAAGAAGGCTGTTTTATAGAGGAAGAGTTTATCAGAAAGTTCCATGCACTTACCCCACTAGCAGCTTCCCAGAAGAAAGTTTTCAGACCTGAGCTTCAGCACAGAGTGTCTCTTATTGGAACAAAGCTAAATAAAGTTCTCCCCAGGCCAATCAGCTACACCTCGTGCCCCGTCTGTCCCACTGTGGTGTAAGGAAATGCTGCTCACAAGCCCCTGCCACCCAACGTGCACACATGCCAGGAGAGCCCTTCGTGCCCTCCACACTTACGTAGTCAGCAGGAAAGACCCATCACTACATCTATCCAGGGCTTTCCTAGCAGCAGGCTTCCCTGAGAACTCCACAATGCCTTTCCCAGAGGACCGTCCTCTGTCATCCACAATAACCACAGCCCTTTCCACCTGGCCAAACACTGAGAAGGCTTCCTCCAGGAGCTCATTGGACACAAACTGGGGCAGGTTCCTGACTGTCAGCGATGCGCTGTGGCACGCGAAGCGCACTCTGAGCTGCTTCCCACGGAGAGGCATGTTGTCTAGTTCCACCTTGGCAATCTCTGCCAGAGTGCGAGTTTCCTGGAGACAAAAACAGTCAGCATTAAAACTCTCAGCGTGGCACGGGATCGGTTGGTCACAGTCACAGCAACGAGCTTATTTCTCCGGAACAAGTACTTCGGAGAGGGACAAATGATACTCCCATAGGATGGTAAGAAGCATCCCAACAAACCACAGCTGTTCCCTGCCACCAGACACTAGCTGGACAGGCAGAGTTTGGTGGGGAAGAAACATGTAAAGACGTAAGTTTACTGCAACAGACAATATTAACTAAGCAAACAATTAAATTGTCACTATTTACCACATATTTATATTAAGGCTACAAAGAATGCTTTTTTATTTTTAACAAATATATTTAAAAAAAAATAATCAAGATTCAGCTACCATCGAAGTCTGATAAGGAAAATGCTGATTGTAAGACAATCCATGAAAGGCCTCCTATGCCAGTTTCCACTCATGTAAGACACCACCAAGCAGCTGCACTACAGCAAAGTGCCCCAGACTGCTGTGGGAACCTCAGGCTCCACTCACTGCCCCTGGGGCTTTCAGGAAGGTGGTGAATGAGCCACTGAAAACTGAGAACCACTACTGGTAGCTGCCTCCCTCCTAGATAGACTTCAACATGCTCATCTAGAGACCCCTTCCCTCAAAAGTAAGTCCTGCCACAAGCTGCCTAAATTCACATTTCTTCTCGTAACACGCCCTGAACAAACAACTTGTAGAAGCTAATCCCATATTTCACATTACTAAGACCAACAGCAGGCTTAATTAGCAAGATCTCTGAACATGCACTACTTTCAATTAGCAACATTGCTCCAGTGTGAGCCACTGCCACAACAACACAAAGGTAGCAAGTCACTCACCAGCCTGATAAACCCAAAGCCTTTGTCCTTGTGTATGAAGACTTCCCCTGCCTTGCCATACTTTTCAAATAACTTTCTCATCTCTTCCTCTGTAATATCTGGGGGCAGATTCCCCACAAATAAGCGGCTTCTTTGGGTGAAGGTCTTTTCCCCAGGTTTCCGGAAATTCTTCAGGTCAATAGTCAGGCCTTCATCTGAGGGGAATAAGGTACACAGCTGCTCTACAGTTGGGGGGATAAATTTTATTAGGTTTCATCACAGTGACCACAGACACATAGGACAATACAGGTAACACCACCCATTCACTTCACTCTTAAACCTGTCCAGCCATCTCTACAGCAACGAGGGGGTTTTATCTCAGAATGCTCCCTCCGTGCTCATTAACACCAGTGAATGACAATCCACAACTGGAGAAAACAACAACACTGCAGCTTCAAATAACATGGGATATTTCACCCAAACTTTTGGAGGTCTGGTCAAAGTAAATGGGCCACAATAAGATCAGCCATACTCACAATACAGGATTTTACTATTACAATCTGAATAATTACAGAAAAGCCACGGTTTGGCCAGCAGCCAGATTTTAACTCAAAAATACCCCAAAACTACTCAAGATGTCTAGAAAAATATGAAAACAAGAGGAAATTTTGTCCAGACAGGTAACATTTCAGGTAGCTGTCATTCTATGAGATGGGATTTTGGCTCCAGAGTATGAAGTTCCAAGCTGAAGAGAAGGCTGGAATGGTGAAAATAGTTGGGGAAACAAAAAAACCCAACCCAAAACCCAAACCATCCCCAAAATCAGTTGTACAGCTGAGACCTCAGAAAACATACAAAATTCATTATTATTAAGCTTGGGAAAGATCTCTAAGATCAAACCCAACATTAAAATGCTTTCTGAGATACTCATCAGTGATAAACACAAACAGGAACATTCTCAAATCCCCACATGCATGTACAACCTTTAACCCTCAGAGCTCAGCAGGAGTGCAGCATGATCCTGAAAGCTCTGCCATGTGCCAGACAGAGGGTGCATTTAGCACCACTTCTGTCTTCCTGTGTCCCGTTTTCTTAAAGGCACATGGAACTTCACCACACAGGACTGCAAGGCACAGAAAGCAATTCCTTTGCTTTGCAGAGGACACAGCTCATGGGCACACACGGGACATAAACTATGAACACAAATGGCTTTATACAGGCTACAAAGCAGGGCAGTAACTAGGAAAGACTGTCCATGCAACGACAAAGCATGCAGGGCACTGCAAGGGCAACCCCTTCACGAGAGTGAGCACACCCCCCCACGGCTAACACTAAAAAACAGACATAGTACAGCTAGAGAAGTGAGAATAAGTTATCTACTTCACACAGCAAAGGTGCATATATGAAACGTTTTGCCTTGTGAACTCGTTCACAGCATTGTCACAAGTATTTGGGGACCAATTGCAAGGCCTGTGGATGCAACAGGAGGGGCTCGGAACAGAGTTACACTGCTACTGTTCTGCCTTCAGCAGATCCACGCAAAAGAGATACAATCGCCACAAGCTGATCCCTGTGGGAATTCCCCGATACAGCTGTGTTCTATTGTTGTATTGTCTCCAGCGTGACTGCCACCCTTGTCTATTACTGTCTGTGAACTGATAAAGAGCCTGTTCAACAGGACCACCTAATAAGAACAGGCGGGATTTTTACCAGACACAAAACACCCTCCCGGACGGATCACACAAAGCGCGCCGGTGACTTCCACACGTTTTTGTTTTGAACAGCCAAAGCGTCCAAACTTAAAAAAAAAAAAATCCCACATCTAATATAACTAAAGCGTTTTTTGCCCCAAAAATGCTAACGGGCAATACCTTGCCGTGCCTCTAAACTATCAGGTTAGATGGGTTCGGGCCCCTGAAGCCATTAACGCGTCCTGTCTCGGCTCACAAGCACCCCCTCCGCATCCCGGAGTAAGAATGCCTGGAAACCCTCTGGAGTAGAGCAAGGGCTCCATCAATGTCAACGGGCGCTCGGATGCTGAAATATTAAGTAAAGCTTGATATCTCCCGGCTCCTCCCATATTAAAAAAAATTAAGTCTTAACGGGTGCCAGCATATCGCTGTAACAACGTTCTCAGCGCAACACAGCCTTTACAGAGAGCAAACTTATTTCTCCTGCAATCTCCTCTAGTAACCTAGTTTCTGAAGTTTCTGGTTTCTTAAGGAAACCAGCCTTAAGAAGCCATCTGTTACGGCCGGGGGGGGGAGAAACCCCCAGGAACCAGACAGCGAAAAACAAACCGTGTTATATTCGCAAGCTTTACAGGAACACCGTCGAAAACGCAGTGACTCCCAAATTCTTAAGCGGTCTTTTCCTGAGACTCTGAGACAAAGAGGGAGCCTCTACACCACAGTTTCTACGCTCCGAAACTCTTTCGGGAACACGAGGAACTCAAGGAGCGAACCCCAGCCAAACACTGGAGAAACCCAACAAAAAAAAAAAAAAAAAAAAAAAAAAAACAAAAAANCAAACCCCAGCAAAACAAGGGAAAAACCCAAAAAAAAAAAAAAAAAAACCAAAAAAGAAACAAAAAAACCCACAAACACAACCCCAGGCTTCCAAAACCGCGCCTTCCACCGGGGGTGGTGTGGGGGGGAAAAACACAACTACATCTCAGGCGACGCTGCGGGATTTAAGTGTCCGCTGCTCTGTCCTTTTGTTCGCGGGGGGCGGCGTGTGGGCGCGTACCCGTGGCGGGGCCGGGCGGGCCGCCGCGGCGGGCCCGGGACTCACTCTGGCTGTTGGCCTGCTGCCCGTTGGCCGGGATGGACGGCGGCGGGTGCTGCTGGTGCTGCTTGCGCGGCGCGTGGTTCTGCTTCTCCATGTTGAACCCCTTGTTGCCCTGCATCTTCCCCACCTGCAGGCAACACAGACGCGGCGCGCCGGTCGGTCGCGGCCCCCCCCACC